>NMRB01001216.1:143526-158819 GCA_002633025.1 Notospermus geniculatus
CCGGTACCAATGTTGGCCTACTTGCGATAGGCCTACATGCCCCTGTATGCTCCATCACTGCATGAGATGACGTGTATGCTCCTTCATTGCTCCACGAAAAAAAAAACGATCAAAATGACTGTAAATTGTCGCGAATAAAACTGCCAGTTTGCAGGTAGCGGCGCTGTCAGAGCGATGGATTTCTATATCAAAATGTCCGAGGTACCAATTGAATGGTCATTCGCATGTCTTGACTTTCGGATATTATGCTCCGAACAGCTACCATCTTCAGGGCATCGTGAACACCCTGGGAGATCGCGATACCCACTCGACGCGGAGGTTCACCAACTAGCCGCGTCATTCTGCATGAAATTCACCCGTGAATGCAGTAGTTTGTGAGGGAAATTGCAGAAAAACGAGACACCATTTGCCATATATGAAACATCCAAAAGAAACTTTAAATCTACAGTTACCAGATGATATGAATAAAAACAAGTTTTTTTGTTCACAACCTGCCTATTTGGACGAGCATCTGCCGAATGTCACCAGCAGTGACCGCCTTGTGCAAGACGCAATCGATGGCGTAGCGATGTCAACAGCGTCGCCATGGAGGTCGCCGCTTCTTCTTATTCCGTGGACTCGCATTTTCATCATGGACTTTTACAATGATGCCGAACAGTTTGTCCATCCTTTTGCATGTTCGCGTGCAGAATCGCGTGTTCTTTGACGCGCGACGTAGGGGTGGCCTCGTCTGCTAAATGGGGCGTTGGACTTGTGATGTTTTTCGTCGTTACGTTTCGCTCCGCGTCTTTGGTGTGGCCCGTTCTGCATACTTCAGACGCCACGTTCTGCGTCCGACGCGTGATCAAATTTGTAGTACAGGTTACAAAAAGTAGTACTATTGTACTATTAAAATCGGTATTTCCCCTTTAACACGATTTATTCGGTTCGGATATTTTCTTAATCCTCTTTTGTTCAATATGAATTGATATAGTGTTTGTTTAAAAATCAGATGAGTTTTTGATATAAATGTTGTATGTCTCAGATTCCTCCGCAGGGGCGATTCACTGCTATGGGCTCTGGCAGCCTGCTCACTGCTTCTCTCCGCTGATCAGTGACCCCTCTCTGGTTTGGACCCCCTAACCCTGATATTATCACGGTGAACCCACAACGAAAATTATATGGTTTGACAATCTAGCCGAGGTCCTTGTAACCCCCAAATATTACAATTATCGGAGCGTCTGGGTGCGAGTGACAGGATGGTACACTGAAAGAAATTTCCTCCTCAGGATGAGTAGTGTAGGGTACTAACCGGTCCGTCCGTGAGATGATTAGAAAGGTACTCAAAATGAGATTCTATTTCCTCTCATAGTGAGTTGGTAAATACTCATAATGAGTTGGTAAATATACTCGTATGGCTTCTCATATCAAGTACCAAATAGTACTCCTACTGAGTAGTTGGGTACTCATGGTGAGTAACAGAGGATTCTCATTGGGATGGTCACCTAAGTACCATTGGGATACTTAAATCTTGAGTAGTTTTGGCTGCTCCTAAGATTTGTCCCTTTCTTCCACTGTGTGATTGAGTGGGACACTCTTGGCGATCGAAAAACCCTGATCAGGGGACTCTGTTAGGCTGAGTAAGCCGTAACATTTAAGTTACTATACATATTACAGAACGAGTCGAGGACTTCATTCAAATAAACTTTTTGACATTTGTGGTTCAGATGAGCATCATTTCCGAAAAGTTTAGTCTCCACAAAAATAATGAGTGAGGTTTGTTTTACAAACTTTTGCTGTTAGCATGTTGGTGTTGGAGGCAGGAACATTCTTATATGCCATAACTTTTCGGAACTACGTTCTCTTTATTTTCTTGCTTGATTTTTCGCTTCCACGACTTTTCTGTGGCATCGGGAAACCGATCTCCATGAAACCCCGTCAGAGGCCGTAGAGTGTTACATTATGCGTCTAAGCTGGTCGACCCACCTCAAACCGCAAGATTTAGCCCCAAACCATGCGAAAGCTATGTGTAACTACTGCACCCTGGGTGCTCAAGATGAGACAGAGTAAGGTACCTATCGTGAGTAAGCTGCAGTACTCAATGTGAGTAGCAAGAGTACTCAAACGTGTTACCCTATGCTATGAGTATAATGGGTAATCAGAATGAGTACGTAGAGTACTCATAATGAGTTGAATATAGTATGAGTACGCCAAAGGTACTCAATTTGAGAAGGGATTATTTTTCAGCGTATATTGTCGTCTCTTTAAAGGAAAATGGCTTGGATTTCTATTACTGGTGTGCCCCCCTACACCGCACGTTCGAGGCCGAAGCCCGAAGGACGATTTTATCGGCGTCAGATCGTAGAGCTCTGAATGGTCTTGTGGTAATTCTGCCACGTCAAAACGCTGGCTTGTCCCTGTCGGTTGTGGTATGAATTAATACGCTCGATCTCGCGTCGTTCGCAGACTCTCTCAAGTCTAAATGTATGTGTGTCACAACTGACACATAATCCACAATGATGCTGCTGTCAAATGGCTCTTAAGGGTTATGAAAAGTGGCTCGAAATCTCGAATTTTTGACGCAAAAAATCTGACTAACTGCAAACAAAATTGAGAAAATAAGGCTCGGAGGCCCTTCTTCTGATGCTTCCCGAGGAGCCCCGAGACATTTTTTCTCAATTTTGTGTGCAGTTGGTCAGATTTTTTTGCGCCAAAATTTCGATATTTCGAGTCACTTTGCATAATCCTTAAGCCACGTCTATATGGAGCATTTTAGCTCGAGTTAACCGTCTACACGGGGCCTTGTCTCGGGTTAAATTGTCTCGAGACAGATTTGACCAGGTGTGACAGGGATCAAAGTCCCCCTGGAATCAAAGTCCGGTCTGATTGTTCAGCGAGGGATTAGAATATATGGCTATGGAGACCATGACCACTCGAATATATCCTTACAATAGCGGGTTATTGTTTGGCGGACTTGCATTCCTAGGACGTTGATTCCTGTCACACCTGGATAAGTTAGTCTCTCGTGTAGACGTAGCTTAAAGGGCCTGTCGCACTGAAGTAGTTCTCAAAACGTCCTGCCCCGTCCTAAAACAAATCGTAAAACGGGCCAGAACGTGTAACCCTTGGCCAAATAATGCCTCGAAGTGCTGGAGCACCCTTCCCGTCCATGAAGTTTGTAAAAAGACGGTAAAAAGTTGCCACTACGTCCCCTCGGTTCGCACACAGTTTGAGCCCGTTCAGCAATATTTTCAAGAACGTACTGAGAACCAGCTCAGTGTGATTGGGGCATCAGAAATACGTGTACGTAGTAACAGAAACCCCGTGTCGCTCTTATATTAGATTAGATAACATTTTTTTCATACTACAACAATTCTACTGTGAGCGGTCGGTGAGCTCAGGTGAGCCGTGGATATTGCATTGAAAAATGCCCACCGGTCACGTGACGCGTCTCGGCCAATCATATTCACGGATTCTCTCTTGAGGTACGATATCGAAGAATGAGACATGACGACGTTGAAATGTTTAGTAAGGCCTATGGCCCTGTTCACACGTGGCGTATTTGAATCCCTGTTCTCGCGTGACCCAGGAGCAGTGTTCGCGTGTTGAGGTTCCGAACAAAGAAGTGCGTGTCGCCAGGTATCGGGGGTGTCGTTGCTATGGCGGATGTAATGCTGCGGGCTATGTCCCTGTGCAAAATCAGATTTTTGTTGCAGGAAAGGTCATTTTTTCCAATAGTGACTATATCCACGGGTTAACCGACATTACAAATTACATTACTGCCGGCAGGAACGTCTCATATTCAAGGAAGACACAAGGTTTTATCGAAATTAACTTACGATATTTCGTCGTCAATGACATTGGCCGCCATCTTTGTTCTCGGTGTTCTCCGTCTCACCCTCCAAAAACAGGAGAGTGAAAATTTTGTTCGCGAACGTCGTTCCCGTGTCAGTTCTCGACGTTCGAGACTCGCACTCGTGTCGATATCAACACGAGTGCAGGGATTCGAATACGCCCACGGAGTCGGTTCGATCCGAATCGAGGCCAGCTCACCTGCTGTTTATACCGTGAAAAAGCCATGAGATCTGTAATATCATCCCCGGGTGATTCTCCACTAAAGTGGCAAATTGGGGAGTGAAAATACATATATTTCAATTATTCACCAGACATTGATATTTAGGTCAGTTTTGATAAACATGAAATCGAATGAATATTTTCAAAGGTAAAAAATGTATTCAAAGATATATATAAATTGTGAAATATTTCGGCAAACCATAAAATTTGTTGGTGTACTGACAATTCGTTAGTGTACTGACAAATAAATTGTAGTCTGGGATAGGGACAACCAAAGCAAAGAATGGCTATTTGATGACAATGGCATTAGCCTTTTGTCCTTTTTAATTTAATCTTAAGTTAGTCCACCAGGTCAGTTCACTGACACCCTAGTCAGTACACAAACGTACCCTCCCCGTTGGTGTACTGACTGTTTGTGAATGGACAAATAGTTAGTCATTTGGCCACCAGGGTCCAGACATGTTCAAGGCCCTTGGGCATTGTGTGTTCGAAGGAAGTTCTCCTAACTCCTGTTTAATACATAGTTAGAGTTTTACGATCAGTGTGTGTTTACTATTCCCTAGGTGAGTTAGTGTACTGACTGCGAATAAAGGTACCGTTGAAAGCTGACATACATAATTGTAATTTACAATGAACAGGCCAATCTAGCCAGTTCAAAGTTCCCGCCTCTGCCGCTTCCTCTATTCCCACAATGCATTGCAGCCCTGTCATGCGATAGTTCATACATCATCCACTAGGTGAGCTCATTGATCACACCTGTTTGTGTACTGACATTTTTTTCCAGGACAGCAGAACAATAGGTTTTCTTTGAGACAAAAGTTAACTATCTTGGAGAATATTTTGATAAATCACTTTTGCTCATATAATTTAGAATATACTAAACACATGTAGAAAGGAAAAGCTGAAAAAAAAAACTTTTCAAAAATATTTTTTAAGACATGTAAATTTACATGGGGGTATCGGTGGACATGCTGTTTTGACCCCCCTAGGCAATTTTAGTCAGATATTTTTGGCAAAATTAGTATCGCAAAGGCTAACTTTGAAGTTCATTTAATTTTTACAATCCATTGAAAGTGTTTAAAACACCAAACATCTCTTTTTACTCAGAGGTATTAGGCTCTAATACGTATGTAACAAGTGCACGGACAGCAATTTGCCACTTTAGTGGAGAATCACCCCCCCCCCCACTTTAGCGTTGTTGGTGATTTCGGTTCTTTTGACCGCTACCACGCATTCGGGTCCATTTTCCCTAAAAGAAACGGGGATAATGGTCTACATTTACTACATCATATCTCTCATGTTTAAGACGTATTATGCGGACGTTCCTGTTTTGGTCAAAAGTGGCCTGACTCGGTCTCATTAGTTTACTATCATCGTCACTCACTCCATGCATTTCCAGCCGTAGCTGACTGAGGACGTCATTGTTTTCATTCAAACTCGATGTACAAACCTCGTTCATTTCAAAGCCCAAATACCCCCAGTATTTAGCATATTTTGCTCTCCATGTGCGCGAAAAACGTACACCAAATACCCCCAACGCATCGTTACTGATGATGAAGCCTGCGGAGGTTTTTGGCATAGGAACCTCTTGTTGCCGTATTGTAGGACGTGTGTGAAAGTTCTGAACAACAAGAAGAACCTGCAAGCGATATTTGACCTTGTTTGTGAAGATGAGAACGGGATATTTCGCCACATGGAACAAACACAGCCAGGGGCGACCAGGGTTATCCCGTAGAATTTTGATCGGCAGTTGAAATTGAAGAGTTGAATTGTGGAAGAAAGCATACACCATTTTCCCATTCTCATGTTTCCGGTGTAGGTCGTAAAAGGACAAGGACATTGCTGATCGCGCGGACACGAAACAATAAAAAACAAATCTTAACATATCAGTTGTGTGAAAAAGGAGATGGACAGCTCCAGTAAGATGAACTTCATTGCATTTTTCTTTCTGCGGAGGAGGGAGATTTACAGTCAATTTCCCACGTGATATCTGGTACACCCGTATTTCCTTAATAATGACAGATTTTCTGCGGGTCTGCCTGAGAAGAATATTCAGGTGATAGTCAAGAAGGCTCCAGATATAGACCGCGGTACCTTTAGATGAACGAAGAAAGTAGGTGAAGTTATATGACACCCGATAAACGTTATTNATAAATATGTAGACAAAAAGTGATGGGATAGATAGGTTGATATTTTCTACATCAGTTCAAAGGGAAGTTAATGCCAGATCTGTCCACCAGGGAGCGCTATTCAACAAAATAAAAAAACGGGTATTTGAATTTTCGCGCCTTCTGCGCCAGCGTATCATTTGCCAGTGTCTGACGTCATCATCATTGGAATTCACAGCTAAGGCCAGGAGTCTGCATTCAGCAGTTCAATCGTCTACTTCGAAGGAGTTCAGCACATCTAAACAATGAGACGCTAGGTAATATCTTTTTTTCATTCTAAGAACCTAATGACGCAATGATTACCAATTAAATGACCCTGGCATTGGGAGTTTCGACAGTTGATCGCTTGCTCTGCCCTCGGCTCTCACAGTGAATAAGTAATAAGTCGGAAGTCTCGTAACTGGGTTGATTCTGATGACGTCAGAGGCCTGTAATCCTCTATCGTAGCAAGAGAACGAAGAATGACCAATTGGCATGACCATGAACCTCCACTCGAATCTCGAAGAAGTGCTCATCAAACCTCCGCCAAATTATGACAAAATATCCACAACTCGCACTCTTCCCCATAGGCCTATGATGAAAAATAAACGCATGCAACGAAGATGATTTTCAAGTGGCAATTTCTTTGTTGACGTGGGCAAACTTTTTATTTTATTTAGATTGTTGTGTAGGATGGGGAGTCCCCCTAATTCCAGNCAACAACCACTTCGCATGATCCTGACAAACCATGGTTGGCTGATCTGCTGACTGCAAGTTCAGGTCAAGATTGTATTTTATTGGCGCATGTAGGCGATGATGCAATACATTCACTGATATTAATTCTTTGAAAGGCATTCTTGACATACCCTGCTTGACATTATACAGTCCGTAGTGTAAGCTTACTGTGTATTTTTTGTTATGTTGGTGTTTGTCTTACATAATGAAACATGTTCAATTCTGGTGACACTGCTTCTGCAGATAACACTCGTACACTCGTAATTATGTTCATTGTGAGGTAATAGGCCCTTGTGAATAGGCCTAATCATATTGCAAAAATCACACCATAGGGGCAAATGTCGTATTGTTGAAGATCTGGCTCTTACCAAGAGTGAGTGCACCCAACTTTAGTTGTCCAGTCTAATTGCCAGGTAATTATCTCATTTTTCGTGAATGTGGTGGACATTATTCATGTAGAATAGGCCTAATCAGTTACCACTGGCCAAGGCCTGCTGAATATGACCATTTTTGGGAGTTTCAACAATGTACAATAGGCTTTATTGTTAAGTATCAAAATACATTGTCTTAGGTACTGTTACATAACATTACTACTTCTCTTCATGGTGATTGTGAATCTTTCATATTCAAGTATCACCGCTGCGAATTTTATACAAATCGGACCAATATTTTCGGAAATATGCACACTTTGGACATGGGAGCATTCTTCCTCCAGCCCCTTTAACCCCTTCCCACCACCTAAGGGATCTAATACCAAGCATTGTACGGTATCATGCTATATTAACCCCTTCCCAACCAAGGGTGGTCTAATGAAGATCTGACATGTTTAAGGATAATCACCAAAGATTGTAGGCCTATCATGTACAATTTTAAAACCTCTTCTGTTTATTCACTACATTGCAGGTCGATCCTGGTTGCCTAAGCACCCCAGATCGCTGATGCTGCTGTTGCTAAAGAGATAAGCAAGGAAGTGTCTTGAATTTGAAGAACTCGCTCTCAGTCGACACAATAACACTAACAGGAATGCCAATTAGGGATCAACTGTCGAAATCATAGAACAGAGAAGTCTTCGCCACAGCAGACAAATGAATTATTCTCTTACACATGTACCGGTATACAAACCGTAGGATTTCCAAAATAAATGTGATTCATTCTTGTCAAAATTGTTTTGGACCGAGTTTCTAATCATAATTAGCAGACTTAATCCCATCCAACCATGCACACTTGGTGAATAAAATTTGACGTCATCCATGAACCTTCCTAAGACTGCAGTACCCCTTATGCCTTAGCCTATCAAACTGAGGCGTCAAATGTCAGCTGAGCGCCAGGTCCATGGGCCTCCTGTATATATAACTCGAGGTGATATTATCACTCTGGCGACAAACTCATAATTAACGCCTCGATTTTACAGACAACGACCCAGAGGCCTGTGCCCAGACGAAGTCTAACACTCAGGAAGAGTCAATCATGCACCATGTGAGTAAAAAAAACCTGGTCGAAATAAATTACCTTCTAGTTTTTATGCCATTTTAAAAGTTTTTCATTAGGATGAAATTGAAAATGATTGAGTAATTGATCAATTTAACAGTTGAGGAGTAGATGTAAAGTATGTAGCAAATACCTTTAAAATGTATGTTTTTTATTGGAAAAGTAGAGCTAGGAGACGATGAATTTATGGCAGGTGATCACGTGATCAGTTGGTCACGTAGGATCAGTCCAATGATAAAGTCAATAGCAACATCTCAATTGGGAAGTTTTCCTGTTCGGGCGTTTTGCTGCCAATCTAGTCTCGCGCAACCAGCCCCTCGGTCATACTCCGAGGTCGTCAGACCGAGGGTCTGGAACGGAACGAAATTCTCATTGTAGCGACCTAGTGACCTCATTTCGATGATTTGAAATGAGGTCAGCTTCGCTGATTGGCTAGTTTCAAAATTTGGTGACGTAGGCTGCAGGGGAATATGGCAGTGCTCAGAGAACTTGAAGCGTGAAAATATAAAGTGAGGTGAATCGCCTCAATTTGTGTTGTCAAGTCAATTTATAGTGTCTTTCATTGGAATTTCAGGCAAGTATATTTATATTTTTTCGATTGGGGAGGGAATTATGCTATAAAAAGTGCAGTAGGCCTAACAGCAAGGGTTACAAATACTGCAGTTTTACTCGCACGTTGAATGCTTTTTGCATTGATTGTGCATTGTGTTCTACGTCATCGGCGGTAGATTGTCCGCCATGATGGATTTTAGAAGCAAAAGGTACCATCTGGACCAGACTCTAAAATTGAAAATTGCAGAGTCTGGTGGCACGAGACTACTGCCAATCGAGCAAAAATACCTAACTGGTAGGTTCTAAACCTTGGAACGACGAAACCATGAAACCACACAAGAAACCATGAAATCACCCAGGAAACTATGGAACCCAAGGCTCAAAATAAGCGGTATCGCATCGCAATTTGCGACAGAAAAATCAGAAAGTGCGATATGGCCGAGGAGGTACATTTGCAAAATTGCTAGACATCGTTTTCAAGTAGAAACAGCCGTGGCTGGCCAGCAGCGGCCGTCGAGGAGTCAGTCAATACATAGTTCATCGGCAACTAACAACACCAACCAAACCTCGCTTTCATGATTGTTACTCATGAGTCACAGTATGTTCACCATGCATGCGTAAGTGTTGTTGTGTGCGAGGTTGACATCAACAGCCATGCAAGATGGCTTCTGCTGTTGAACATGTTGAATGGACAAAAAAGTTGCTACACAAAGTACCAAAATTGCGAATCAAGTGGAACCCTTGATTGGCAATTTTGCTACACAAGTAAAAAAAGTTATTTTGAGCCTTGTGATATCCCCCATAAACGCGCAAAGTTTGTAAGATTTTGCTGAAAAAATCTATGCTTGATGGCGATGCCTATTTAAAGCTTTGTGAATTTCATAATAGCTTTCTAACAGTAGTTGTAATGTGGCGGGTGTCTAAAAAACGAAGACCGAAGACCAAAGACCCACTATAAAACGAACACCCCATCAATTATAAAAGACAAGACAAAAAGGAAAAAGCAGTGGATGGGATTCGAACCCGGGGCCCTGGATTGTGAAGCAACGCTCATTCCACCCTGAACCAACCAGACGTTCAACGCCACCAAGACGTGCAAGACCAGTGACGTGCGCTACACGCTACCATGCAACGCTCGGTAGCGTTGCTATGATGCGCTTTGGGTAAATCCGCGACGTCATTGTGACGTCATCAATTCATAAGTTTGGAATTAAATATTTTAAAATACAACTAAACCGCTCGGCAAAGTGATTGATTTCACCATCGATACACCATCGATGCACCCTTTCCTGTCCTCCTAAATTCTCATGCGAAGTTCCAGCGCCTTAGACATGTTGGAGGGTGTTTTTGGCATGCTGTTTGCCAGGATGGCGAATTTCTTAAAGGCGAAATTCAGAGTTGGACCGCCTGAGACGCTAGCAGCTTCGATATCTGGCCGCTGCGCGGCATTCCTGGTCCTTTGCGTCAAGCATGCCTGTTCCACTTGCGCAATAATTCTCAAGGTCATAGGTCAAGGTCACAGTCAGCTGTCACATCATTGTCAGAACCTGGTGATGGTAGAATCCTAAAACCTTCACCTATACACCTATAGGTTAACAAGGACAACCTTTTGGATTACGCAATAACCTCTAAGGTCAGAGGTCAAGGTCATGGTCAGACAGTTCTAAAATGCAAATCTACTCAGAATTTCAGGGAAAACCTAATTAGAAGCCTGCTTTAACCATCCCCTATAGGTTTTTATCTACGATCCCTGTTCCAGTTACGCAATACTTCTCAAGGTCAGAGGTCAAGGTCACAGATAGCTAGCTCTAGAGTAGTCAACTTCTCATTGGAAACCATTGACATTGCTCCGATGTCCTTCTCTTGTTTTCCAGTTGTGCTTGTTGCAGGGATCTTAGAAAGCAGGGTTGATGCTTTTACAAATTACAGTTCATTATTTCTTATATTTCCTTGACTTTTTCATTTTTTTAGGAATTGAAACTGATCTCCTGCAGTCAAGAACGGAGATTGTGGAAATGGACGAAAGATGACATTAGTGGCAGCAGGTAATTTCTATGCAAGAACTTGCTGATCTTCCAGCGACTCATGTCTTCAGGACTTCTCACATCAAGGCCTCATGTTAAAGTCTAAGGAAGAAAGTCTTAAGGGATTGTGTGTACAATTTGGGAAGGTGTAAATGCACTATCATTCAGTTTTCAACAACACCACATGTATGATTGAATGGTACCGGTAACTTGACAGTTGCATAACTTCTGCACCACAGAATACATTTGTAGTCTTGACTAATTGTGGTAAAAAACTTTTTTCCATTCTGCTGTTCCTTCTGAATGGGTAGTTTGGGTGCCAGTTTGTGTTCTGGAAAATACTCAGGATTTTACACGACTAACAGTATTATGATATGACAAACTTCTAAAATCAAAATTTCGCTTTTCTGAAGGAGACCCGCCAAGTAAAAGAATGGTGTGTTATTAGCTGAAGAAGGACTGAAGGAGTAATATTCAGGTTTCCTGTGCAGTAAATTTCGATGTATAGCATGGCTACTAATCAGAAAACTCCTATTCCTGCTTTACTTTTCGATTTGGGAGCCGACTCCCCTATTGCATCGCCAGTCCTTTCGAAACGAAGGAAATTGGAGCCTGGAAGCCTCGGATTAAATCTTCCTGTCCAAGGGTCTATCACGAGTATCAGCTCCATGAGCAGTGATCTAGATTCACCAGTTCAAGGCTTCTTAACCCCTGAGAGGAGGTTTTTCGATGAATCTTTTGATAGCAGCAACTTGAGTAGTGCGGGTGAGAGTCCCGGAGCTGGTCAACTGCGCAGATCACCTAGGAAGAGATTCAAGAAAGATGAACTGTGGCGTGCTATCCAGCCAGCATACCAATACCTCATGGATGAGGAAATCATTGAGACTTGCAAGGTAAGCAACACGATATGATTAGATCAAAATAGGCACCAATCTTGACAGTGTAGGTTTTGCTGGAATGCCAATGCTGTACATGTAAAGATGCTTTTGGTGGGAAATCTGGTCACATGCTTTATTTTTGACTCGCCTTTTAAGTATCGTGATGTGGTATCTGTGGTGGTCGTCCGTTATCATCTCTTCAGGGCACAGTGTGTACAGTATGCTGGGGCTATTGACCTGAAACTTGAGCGTATGTAGGCCATCTAATAGATGGCCTCGCAGTCTGATCCAGGGATAAAATTTCATGACCAAGTGGTTGTACATGTACATGTACATGCAGCCTGAAAATGCGACATACGTAAGTTAATACCAAGCACTGTGCGATTTGAAGAGAAAGTTACTGTATTTTTTTCACCGGTCATCTGGGGCCGGTTGCACAAAAGCATACTAGGCGTATCTCCTAGTTGGCTTCTAACTTTGTATACAAACGCATGCAAAGTTAGAAGCCAAATAGGAAGTAGAATGATACTACGCCTATTATGCTTTTGTGCAACCGGCACCTGATATCCGTATTATACCAAAACGGTAACGCAATGGTTCCACTGTTGACAGCATGTGATTTGAAGAAAGTTACCGTGTTTTTTTGATCTGGCAATAAGCAGACAATTCTATTTTTCCAGCATTCCTTGCATCGCCCGAGTGACCAGTGGGCGTATTGCCGTCAAGTCACATCCCCTGAAAAAACCTTTTGTTGCAATTTTTAGCTCACCCGTGAGCTTTTGTCGTGGTGCGGCGTCCGTCGTTCCCCGTTAGCAGGGCATGTTTCGTAACCGTTGGAGCTATTGATCTGAAACTTGGTACATATATACCCCTAGGTCAGATGACCTATGACACCAAGTTTCAGTCCGATTCAATTCTTGGCTTGGCCTCCAGGTGGCCAAAACCAAAAACACAAAAAGTGCAATAACACCTGAACTAAAGACTGGAACATCTCCAAATTTTTATCATAGGTATATCTAATTAGGATACACAAAATATGTACCGGGTTTTTGATTTGACCTACTTTTCAAGGTCACAGAGGTCAAAGTTCGACAAAAGTAACGAACCTGCCAAAGTTCTTCATTATTTCACCGAGCACCTTCATATCTTGCATAAACATGTATTAGAGGGGTCCCTTCAAAAATACCGAGTTTCGGCCCGATCGGACATCCAATATGGCCGCCAGGTGGCGTAACCTGAAAATCATCCAAGTGCTACTCAGGAACGGCTTGACCCAGAGTGCTCAAACTTGATAGACCTCCCTCTAGGTGACCTTTACAAGCACGTCAAATTTCGGCTTGATTAAATTTCCAATATGGCCGCCAGGTGGCGTATCCTGAAAATCATCAAATGTGCTATAACTCAGGAACGACTTGACCCAGAGCGGTCAAATGTGCTATGTGGCTCCCATAAGATGACCTTTATAATGTGCATGTGAAGTTTTGGCCCGATCAGACATCCAATATGGCCACCAGGTGGCGTAACCTGAAAATCATCCAAGTGCTATAACTCAGGAATGACTTGACCCAGAGTGCTCAATAACTTGATATTTACCTCTCTCTAGGTGATCATTACAAGCACATCAAATTTCGGCCTGATTAAACTTCCAATGGCCGCCAGGTGGCGTAACCCGAAAATCATCAAATGTGCTATAACTCAGGAACGACTTGACCCAGAGCGCTCAAATGTGCTAAGTGGCTCCCTCTAGATGACCTTTTTGTGCATGTGAACTTTGGACCCAATCAGACATCCAATTTGGCCGCCAGCTGGCATAACCCAACAATCATTGCAGTCCTGCAACTTGGGAATAACTTGGGAATAACTGACCGAGATTGCTCATATAACTGACATGTACCTTTCTCTGTCATTACACTATTATGTCCAAATGGGTGAGCACATGGTCCATGGACCACAGTGCTTGAAGGGAGAGGCGCGCGATCGCGCTCGAGCACCATCACGCACCTAAATTGCCGTCAAGGCAAGTGAAAAATGGCGCACGCCGAAAAAATCAAAACATCAAAATCCGTGCGCCTACCATTTTCTTCGTTTGATACTTGGATCTTCCGTCAATCATGTAAACAAGCTGAATGTATTCTGCCCATTTCTCATAAATATGATCGAGAAACGCCACTAGCTTTGGACATCACAATGCGACTTCAGCATTTCAATCTGACAGACACCGTTACATTTCCAAGTCCATTTCTCCCAAACCTCTGCTTGCATTCTTCAATAATTTATTTGGCTCTCATCCAGGAAGAATGCTCTTTCCAGTCATACCAAATTCGTTTGCCAATTTCTTTCCAGTAAACAGATATTTACTTAAAATGACTGAACTTACTTGCGACCGCTGGCCTTTCGGCCGCATGGTATCCACGATCTTTTTGGCGGGAAAATGCTATAACAAGAGGGCCATCGATCTGATGCTCAACTGCATTCAGTAGTAATCATCAGCTGACAAGATGGTCTTATGCAAAACTTGTATACTTGTATTGGTATTGGTTTTTTTTACAAGGATTAGCATTATGTAGGTGTATTGGAAGTGTTTAACCCATTCCAACGTGACCACATTTGAAGTTTTAACCCCTTGATCACTAAAGATATTTTTATCACTGTAATCAACTTATAGACTGTGAAATATTTACTCAGAATGGTTGTTTACAGTACACATACCTGTATTATTGTGATTTTAACCCTTTGATCCCTGAACAAGGACAATGTTCTAGGCAGAATAATTCTGGTACAGATGCCATAGCTGTGTCTGGTATAGGATAATGATGTGGTTGGCATAAAAAAATAGAGCACCTAGACCCATTTAGGTGAGCCTTTTTTCACTCGCCTTGGTATTTTTCCCTTCAAGCACTGGGACCATTTCATTTAAATGGGTTTTTCAGTATTTTGACTGGACTATCAGGTGCAGTGTTCTCACCAGGATTTTAATCAATCAGGGCGCACCATGTGCCGACAAAGTCGGCACCGCACGCCATAGGCGCGCCCCGGGCGGGGGGTGTGGGGGCCCTCCCCCAGAAAATTTTGAATTCTAGCTGCCAGGAGATGCGATTTCCAAGCATCTGAGGGGGATTTTAGCATTCCAACGAAAGCAGTTTATCGGCATTTTTAGCTCACCTGGTGAGCTATTGTCGTGGGTCTGCGTCCGTCGTCGTCGTCGTCCGTCGTCGTCGTCCGTTAGCAGGGCACGTTTCGTAACCGCTGGAGCTATTGATCTGAAACTTGGTACATATATACCCCTAAGTCAGATGACCTACGACACCAAGTTTCGGTCCGGTTCGACTCTTAGCTTGGCCACCAGGTGGCGGAAACCAAAAATACAAAAAGTGCAATAACTCCTGAACTAATGACTGGATCACCTCCAAATTTTT
>NMRB01001217.1:0-10728 GCA_002633025.1 Notospermus geniculatus
TGGCCATTTTTCTGAGAGATTGTTCGGAACACACTGGGGAGCAGACTACCGGTACATGTAACTGTTTCTCTGTGTCGCTGTGTCTGTGTCATTGTCAAGTCGCCGCTTATTCCGTCAATCTATTGTAATTCACACTGGCACACGTCACGGGCTTCCCTGAAAAACGTCACCCCGAGTGACATTCGATAAGATTTAGCACGATCAAGGCTGGATACGGTGACCAGTTTATACGAGGGAAAACCCGACGCCTAGATGATTGAACCAGAGACACGCTAGCATGTTGTTGAAGTACCGTCACAGACGGAATATCACGGCACGCCCAAACTGACGATATTTAATTTTACCTCATGGAGAAATCCGTTTACGTACAGTGTATTCTTGTTTTCATCCTGTAAACGAAGGAAAAAACACCAACAATCCATTTTAGGTGATTATGAGCCGATTGCAAGTTTACGGCAAACGTAGGCTACACGAAAATGTTCATATGCAACCGGAGTGTTTGTTAATCCAAAAGCATCAACGGTGCATGTACTTCATCCAAAGCTCTCTGAAGCATCTGCTTCAGGGAGCTAGCCTAGTGGTTGCCACGTCCGCTAATGCCTAGGTCACATATCCACCGGGCCCCCTACGATTTTCCCCACCGGCGGCTTGCCGTGGATTTCAGAGACTGTACGGGTCCATTACGAATTTCATGTCTACGGTGTGTGTGGTCACATATTCTACGGTGCCCGGTGAAAATTGGTGGAGAGTAATCGCAAGACCTGTCAACAATCGGCCTAGGTCACATATCCACTCCGGGGCCCGTACGGCGAGTAAAAACAGACATTTTGGCCGATTTTCGCCAATTTCGTACGGTGCCCGGCCGGTTCCCTCACGGTCGCCACGGGCACCGGGACATTTTTCACCAGCCAAACGGGCGCCGCATTGATTAGCTTGCTGCTCCCAATTCTCCCGGCGTTTTCATGTGATCGGTAGGCCGTAGAAAGCCCGTAGAAGGCCCGTAGTGTACCCTGCGGGTCCTGTGCGGGCTCCTGCCGGTGACCGGGCGGGCTTCGCACGATTTTGTCTGCCAATTCTCGTGAAAAAAGTTTGACGGGTACCGTGCGGTGTACCACCTGTTCATCGGACGGAGCTCGGAAGCTTACCGCACGGCATCCGGCCGACACCTTCACGGTTTGTTGACGGGCGTCTTGCGATTACTCTCCACCAAGTTTCGCCGGGCACCGCCCGAACGCCGTAAAATATGTGACCACATGAAAGTCGTAATGGGCCCGTACGGTCTCTAAAATCCAGGGCAAGCCGTCGGGTGGGGAAAATCGTAAGGGGCCCTGTGGATATGTGACCTAGACATAAAGGTGCCGGCCGGTTGCCGTGTGGTAAGCTTCCGAGCTCCGTCCAATGAACAGATGCGCCGCAAGGCGCCCGGTTGGGGCCCGGCCGGGGTACTCATGGCGACCGGCCGGGTGCCGTGCGGCACCCTTGAGAACCGCAAGGCGCCCGTCAATTTTTTTTTCACGAGAATTGGCAGAAAAAAATCGTGCGAAGCCCGCCCGGTCACCGGCAGGAGCCCGCACAGGACCCGTAGGGGACACTGGGACCTTCTACGGGCTTTCTACGGCCTACCGGTCAGATGAAAACGCCGGGAGAATTGGGAGCAGCCAGCTAATCAATGCGGCGCCCGTTCGGCTGGTGAAAAATGTCCGGTGCCCGTGGCAACCGTGAGGGAACCGGCCGGGCACCGTACGAAATTGGCTGAAATTGGCCAAAATGTCTGTTTTTACTCGCCGTACGGGCCCCGGAGTGGATATGTGACCTAGGCATTAGCAAGCGGCAGGTCCCGGTGATTCCCAGGTCATATATGTCCGTCGCATGGACAGTCAGCCTTTGCAAGGGCACGTAAAAGACCCATCCAAGTGAGGAAATTGAGGAGCTTGAGATCGCCTTTCCTGTACTTACCAGGGCCAAAAATGCTTTGGCCCTGACGGAAATATCTAATGCAAATACAAAATTCTGGTGCTCGTACTGCAAACCCTGTTGTCCCGTTCCCTTCGTTATTTGTCGAAACCACGCCTGGACAAACGTAATCTACACTGTTAAAAATGTCTGTAATATCTGTAAATTTACAGCAGAATTTTCACTGCATGGTTGCTGTAAAATTCAGTTTACTGCAAACTGCTGTTTTTTTACTGGAAATTAACAGCAAGATTACAGTTTCTCAGTTCTAAATACAGCATTTTTTGCAGAATTTATACCATTTTGCTGTCAAAATACAGCAAACGGGTGCTGTCAAAATACAGAAAGTGCTGTGTTACTCTGCTGCCAACATTTTCTGTAAAACTTTTTAACAGCAAAATTCTGCTGCAAATTTACAGATAAGCTCTAGCGTCCAATGGAAATACCAAGTATATCACATTTTGTTGTTTTCGGGAAAAATGGGTTTATGTGGAATGACAACTTGGAAGAGTTTTGTTGTGGAAAACACTCCTAATTAAAAATATGTCATACCAATAGGATTAAATGCAATTTGCTATGTTTTACCTCGGATTTCATGCTGAATTTGCAAAGGTAAAAACGTAGTAAGTCACAATTCTGATGACTTAGACGTAAAAACCGAGTAAGTGCACCACTGTTTTTCCGAGGCTTTGGCGAACATTTTGCAAACAAAAACTATTTATCATGATGAAACAATACCTAAGTAGGAATTTGGCCTTAACTCATTTTTTTCCAAAAATGTGACTTACTAGGGGCCGTATTCAAAAAGGGTGATCATCGCGCGATTAAGGTTTAGACGCGTGTAACTTCACTAAATGCACACACATCCGCCATGCATTTGACGAAGTTACACGCGTCTAAGTCTTAAACACCCTTTTTGAATACGGCCCTATGTGTTTTCATTGGTCGCTAGAGCTGTAAATTTACAGATATTTTTAACAGAGTAATCGGTAAGTGGTATTCAGCAAAAAACTGCAAAGGACTGCTATTTGGATATTTCATGGCATCATTTCTTAAGATTTAGCGTTGTGGCATTGGTATCCACAGCGTCCAACAAAGAATAGTACACTATTGTTAGCAGAGGACACCATAGGTGTATCTTTCGCAACTATCCAGCCGCACGTTTTCTCTATGACTGGGTTTCATTTGAAGTAATGCTGACAAGATTCCTTACCAAATCGAAACTGATAACACTAAGGGCAAGGCTTATGTTAAGGGGGGTTGATCCATCTCTTGCCGGTAGAGTTATCCGGGATACGGATGATGAGATATTCAGAAAGTAGTCATCGCGTAACTTCACGTAGGCACGGAATGAACCAACAGACAGGACGCCAGCTGAAAATGTAAGTTTGCTAACTCGAGACCATTCTTGTAGGGTAGTTATTAAGTACGGAACGGAACGGAACGGAATCGCGGTTGCAAACGGAATGCGCAAGACGGACCGACCCTGTAACTGGAACGCAGGAGAGCTAATCTTAATGATAGCGCTGTGCTGTGATGTTGGGTTCGTTCTGTTATGTTGGAGTTAATCTCAATTATTGGGTCGTGCTGTTTACTTTATTGGGGCAGTGCATTTGTGGTGGATTCGATTCTATATTGGAGTTAGTATGGAGTTCCTTTCTGCCTGTGGGATGGTATATTGCTTCAGTAGTTGATTTCATTCTTTGGTCTTGGCAGTCCCTCTGGTAGGGAAGGCCTACCCATCCCGATAACCATCATCGAACCAACCACTAAAGCACTACCCCACCAGAGTGACCGGTAAAAGAATCAAACTCACACAACTAAAGAATTGCCTTATCCCAATAAGGTGAGGTTACCCAATTACCGAACCAATCGCCAACAGTAGGCTACTAGGCCTACCCCAACCCCAACCCCAAAATAGAATCGAACCCACCACAAAAGCACTTCACCAATAAAGATATTGGCAAGACATTAGAGTTGAGCTCGCCACAAACATGATAGAACGAACCAACATAACATCACGGCACTGTCCATTTGAAATGAAATGAAGATTAACTTTGTTCCGTTCCAGTTTCAGGATTAGTCTGTATTTTACATTCCGTTTGCAACCACGATTCCGTTCCGTACTTAATAACTACCCATTCTTGTAGGACGATTAAACGGTTCGAAATAGGATGGAAATATGGGACTGAGAAGTCGGAAAACTGGGCCAAAAACACCAGGTGCCAGGTCGTGTATTTCGTCAAGACGTTTGTGCAATGAATTCGATCAACGTGTGCAATTAAAACCAAGGCTGATCTGCAACTTGTAGCTCACATGCATTCTTAAAATGATCATGAATTGGGCGGAAATCGGATTTGAACCTTGGTTTGATTCCTTTATGAAATGATTCAACACCTATCCTGGCCTACCGTCCAGGACTGAAAACTAGCCTATACTTTGGGATCAAGGATAAAACGCTTCGTTCATGCAAAACTTCATCTCCGCTGAGCTGAAGAATGAAGTAAGAAGTAAGAAAATGTGAATATAACTCACCAACAATTTGAAGAATCACCACACAGATGAGCACCGATGTGTTCCGCATCTTGAAGAATCCGTGACAATACCAGGTAAGGTGATTTTCGTCAACTGCGACGACGCCCGGACTTCGCGAGTATTTATCGGCACGAAATTTAGGATAGCAGAGGTCATAGTCGTAAATGATGATTGAAATATTGCGGATAATAGGTGTAAATTGCCGGTAATAGATGTAAATTGCATATGAAGAGTCATCTGATTGTTCTTTTTTATCTGTTAATTTTTTCCCTTTCTACATGTATTCTTATCATACGGGTGTTAGTTGGAAAATTCTATGAAGCAAACTACAAAATGCGCTCAGGTAGATCAATCTGAGTGTGAAAGAATCAGATGTGTCGTTGACAACAATGTTCACGCTTTTAGCCAAACGTGTGGGCTTGTACTTGAATACGACTAACAGTTGCAGGAAAGAAACGGAACAAACATGACAAACTGGGCATTTCAGCAAGTTAAAGCCTAGCAAGGTTTTATGAGTTCGGCAGAACCTAGCTGACCAGGTAATGCCCCTCCCCTCTCGTGATGCAGCTGGTACACAGCTCGCATAATCAGAGAGTGGGCCAAAACATCTGCATATGGATACATGAACACGCGATATTACATGTACACGCGATATTATTGAAAGCGATAAAGTATGAAGGTAGATCTAGTTCCGTCGACTTCGGACAGATGACGCGAGGCATCCGTCTAAACACGCACCGCCTGAACAATCGACGGAACTAGAAATCGATAGCAGGAATGTCCCTGCATCCCGCCAGGTGCCGCTAGCATCATTCGGTGCCTCGGATCAATAAACTCTTCCGATGACAAGTTGTCATTAGTTTCCAAAGCCTATTCTGACGGACGGAAGGCATCGAGGACACACACCTAGCAACATTCAAGGGAGAAAGGATTAAACCAGAGAGCCAGTGTCTTCGTTAGTTACGTTAAGGTAGGCAAATACTACACATAACATTTTCCTTTATCATTTTCACAATATTGTTCGTTTTTTAATGGAAAAGTTCATTATTTTCATGATATTTGTAGGAAAACTGTTGTTTGAACTTATAATAGGCTTACTTCGTTACAATGTAGTGTCCAACTTCGACACATGTCAAGTTCAGTCAAAGCATGCAGCACGTAGAACATTGCGTCGGGAAACAATATTTATTCATACGAGAAACGTTTCTTTGTAACTTTTATGAATAGTTTAGAACGTTTTGCTCATTTTCTTTACCATGTTCCATGGTTTCGAGAGAAAACTGAATTTCGAATTCCAGACGAGAATTCGTAAAGTTTCTTTAGGGCGACGTTCAAAATGTTTGAAATAGCTTGCGATTGCTCCCTAGATTCTTGATTCTCTAGATTCCGTCCAATGAACTCCACCCTATAAAACTTGTGTGCTAATTGCTAATTTCAAAAATTAGCACACATGCATGTGTGCTAATTTTTGAAGTTTTGAGAATGCAACGCGGCTTATTTCTTATTGCTTATGCTTTCCTACGAGAACCGTAGCAAAGCAGGTCCTAATTAACAATAGTTTGCTATTGTAAGGTTATTTTGTCGAATTGTCCTGGATTCAAAAGCCATATATCCTAAGCCGTCCTTAAAAATAAAACTGGGCCTAGATTCCTGTCACCTCTGATCATGCCACTTTGGTCTGCAGTTTATTATTTGTTGGCCAAGATATTTGTGCCAAAGAAGAGCACGAAAGGGCTCTTGAACCAGCAGCACGCCAGGCGATATCGCAAGCGATCAAAATTCGCTAAAGCATGGCGCACACGTGCGACTAAAACCGATGCGACTACTAGGTCGCATGCGATGATTACCTTTGAGGTCGATCAGTGATGTCATCTGCGACATCACTGATCTCCCAGTGAAGCATTTGTCACAAACGAGTAAAAAAAACTAAAAAAACTAAAAATATGTTCAGTCGCTCCTGTAGTCGCAAGGCTAGTCGCCTAGAAAATCGCTCAAAAAATCGCTCGTGTGCGCCATGCTTAACCGATCTTCTCGCCAGCCACTGCAGACCTGGCGATATCGGTTTTGGCGTTGTTTGATAACAGGCGAGCATCGGGGCTGGCAAGGTTCCGCGGATCGCTGTCCAGCGCACACCTGGCGTCAACAGCCGATTCTGCTCTGTGGCGATCAGATCGCTTGCGATATCGCCTGGTGTGCTGCTGGTTTACCAGCCACGGATTTCCCCCACATCAATTGGCAAGTGATAAAAAGTTATTGGCGTTTAGGAAGTAATTCAAATACACTCGAAGCAACATTTCAATCACCAAACTTCCTGAAACTGTTCTTTAGCCGGTGGTCATACTTTAATCAATAGTATTGAATATAATAATAACCAAGTGATTCGAGACTGAAACTATTCGACAACATCAATAAAATATGACATTTCAAACTCAATATATGAATTTTAATAACTGCCCACTGACCAACTAACTTGTGCGTGATATTTATCTTGCGCACCGAGTGGAATTCATTGATTTTAAAACAATATATTAATTCCGCCTGAGGGGAGAAAACAAGGTTTTCAAAAACGTCCAGTGCGTTGCCTTAGGGTTGGTTGAGGTATATTATTAGGGTGAAATTATTGGAGGGCTCCATCGACCGCGATGAAAAGTTCGTAACATGCTGATAAATATAACAAATCTCATCCTTGGAAATGATACCCTCGATGCCAAAGAAAATACCGCTGTTTTGTTTTGTAATTATCGGTATTTCTAACGCCTTTCAAAGAAGCTCTGATTATAGGTATTTTCACGCACACGAAGAAAAAGTATCGATTTTCAAAGAAGGTTTATGAATAGACTTGCCTGTCATCTGTTTGTTCCTGGGCAAAGCACTTTACCAATACCAGACTGTCGTACTTCGTGCACACCCAGGTATAGCTTGAGAATGGTGATTTCGTTCGAGTTTACATGTAGTAGGCTACTGCGATGGGGGGGGGGACCAACAATAGCTGACCCCACAAGAGATGACCAGTGGAAGTTCGTATTTGCTTAGGCCTTAATATCTTAATTGCTTATCAATTTTGATCCGCTTTAACCTACTGGTCGAAATGACAAGCAGTTAAGATATTGTGGCCTATGCAAGTACAAACATCCACTGGTCAGCTACTATGTCGTGTGGCGATCAGCTACTGTTTGGTTCACCATATTCAAATTAACAAAATTTTTGTGCCTAAAGGCCCGTTTACACATGCAACTTTTCATATGCAACTTCATGCAACTTGTTGCATAAACCTGATGAGACCAAAAAGTTTCATAAAAGTTGCATGTGTAAACGGGCATGCAATTTGTTGCAACTCGATCACGCTGGATGTTGCATCGATTTTTCTATGTGTAAACCGTCCCAGGTAGTTTGCAACAAGATGCAAGTTGCTGCAACTTGCAACTTGGTGCAACCTAGTGTAAACCGCCCTTAAGGCTGCGGATTACATAGAGCTACACGGTATACGGACACGCCGGTTAACTAAGGCTCCACAAAGGGTGCGTGACAGTGAAGCCATTATCGAGTTTTCCGCAAAGCCCCCGAAACGCCAACGCGAACGTCTATCCTTTTGTTCGGTGCTCTCTTCGTCGCATCGAACAATGGGTTTGGCGTTCGCGTTGGCGTTTCGGGGGCTTTGCAAAACTCCCTGTTGTAAATCGGCGTGTCTGTATACCGTGTAGCTCTAGGTAATCGCAGCCTTAGTTAATTTTCCAACTGAAATTTGGGCTTGGTCCTGGATTAGATTTTGGCTCTTGGCTCTTAGATTACGTTTAGGCTCTTGGCTATCTGGCTCTTTGCTCTCAGATTAGGTGTGCCCCAGAAACCAGGTTGGAAGTTGCTCAATCCTCCCCAAATAGTGCTTCATTTGCTCTTCCTTAATAATGAATCATTGCATTACACGTTTTTGTCCAGCAACACAACAGATATTTGTTAACACCCATTCTGGCCAATTACTCTCCCGAGAAATAACCAACATTTTTCCTTTCGTAATTGCCTATCTTGCTATCGATCTAACGGTACCATGATATCATATTACCAAATTAACACAGGACATACGAGTAAGGCTCGGTTCGTTAGGGTCAAGATACCTAATTCTCATCTATCACCCCCTTCCCTGTGATTATGTATTAATTAGTGCCCAGAATACGTCTATTTTTTCCAAGTTGATCATATTTCCAATTTACCTTATTCCTTTCTATCAATGGACCAAGTGTATTCTTTAGATTTGAGCTTTTGTGTGTGTGAGGGAAGGACCGAACTCTTAACCTGGGAGACGAAAACGAAGGAAGGGGAAAGAGTGCTCAAAAGGCCATATTCATAAATAATGATGTTTAAAGGGACACTACAGGCAACCTCCTCATCATAGCATTTTGATGTGCTCACTTCACCAATCGGTTGGCATGAGAATCTAACTCTGACAGGTATTGCAAGTAAAGTACACGAAACAGCAATTATTGAGCCCAAATTCGTAGATTGTCAGTTGCTAGCGCCACCTGTGATGAGGTGACCCCACTAATAGCTAGCTGCATATTGGGTGCCTTTAAAACTTACGCACGTTTGTAACTTTGGAAACTTCCTGTTCACTGGCTGAAGTGGCATGTGGTTAAATCTTGAACAGCCGTTTTGAATATGACCCATATTATTGCATGCAAAATGAAGACCTTGTCTCCTCTTGTGAGTTCTTGAGAATTTTTCAGGGATTTTTGGTATCTGACGTACGTCCCCAGTGATCAAAAGCGCAGTGACATCTTCGTCACGGAGTCTCATCATTACACATCACTGACATCAAAAATTTATAAGGCGAGCGATGCAAATTCTACTGACGACAAGGCCAGCGTCAGTATTTCGCAAAGAACCCTAATCTCCTGCTTGAAGGTATCCGAAATTCTAATCGATGCAGTTTCTCTACAAAGGAAACTTTTCGGCCTTGTATCCGAGCGATTAAGACATGATGTCATTTCGTCTCTGATCTTTGGCAGAAAGACGAAAAAAGTCAGAACCGTAATAGACTGCCGCACGAAATCGAGGTAAAGTTGAAGAAAGAGAAAGATTGACGTAAATCTATAGTTTTTCCAAGTAAATTGGAACACTTAATAACTTTGTGATGACATTTCTTGGATCTATATTGAAACATTCGTGAACTTTTTTCTAACCTGCAGTAGATGAATTAGGTCAAAGCAAAAATAGATCTATTTTTGGTCAAAGCCAAACCGACGTTACAATGCTTTTGACGACCGCATTGTTGCGACCACGTCTTCTGATTCGTTCGTCAGGCAAAATGGCATTATGACGTCTTGTTGACTTTGGTGGCGTTGCTGTGACGATGACCTAATTCGATTTCTNTGGTATCTGACGTACGTCCCCAGTGATCAAAAGCGCAGTGACATCTTCGTCACGGAGTCTCATCATTACACATCACTGACATCAAAAATTTATAAGGCGAGCGATGCAAATTCTACTGACGACAAGGCCAGCGTCAGTATTTCGCAAAGAACCCTAATCTCCTGCTTGAAGGTATCCGAAATTCTAATCGATGCAGTTTCTCTACAAAGGAAACTTTTCGGCCTTGTATCCGAGCGATTAAGACATGATGTCATTTCGTCTCTGATCTTCGGGAGAAAGACGGAAAAAGTCAGAACCGTAATAGACTGCCGCACGAAATCGAGGTAAAGTTGAAGAAAGATAAAGATTGACGTAAATCTATAGTTTTTTCCAAGTAAATTGGAACACTTAATAACTTTGTGATGACATTTCTTGGATCTATATTGAAACATTCGTGGACTTTTTTCTAACCTGCAGTAGATGAGTTGCAGAGATAGAATTAGGTCAAAGTCAAACCGACGTCATAATGCTGTTTTGACGACCGCATTGTTGCGACCACGTCTTCTGATTCGTTCGTCAGGCAAAATGGCATTATGACGTCTTGTTGACTTTGGTGGCGTTGCTGTGACGATGACCTAATTCGATTTCTGCAACTCGTCTGTACATACAGTTCTGACGCCGGGCAATAGTACATGACTGCCTCACGAGGCAGAAAACTCACCGAAAATACACGCACACGCAAGCTATCTGCTGAGCAAACGGTCTCGATTGACTTTTTGCTCAGCAGATAGCTCCAGTGTGCGGCAGGCTTTAATACTGTGGAAAAGAGAGTACATGTATTGGCTATATGCAGGTCAGAGGGGTGGCATTGAAGGCAACCCCCCCCCCCCCCCCCCT
>NMRB01001217.1:16408-33567 GCA_002633025.1 Notospermus geniculatus
TGACCTTGATGATCAGAGGTCAAGGTCAAGGTCATACTTTGATAATTTGATACATCTCTGCCTATGGCACAGGTGGAAGCATGATATCACCCACTATTAGGTTACTGAGGATGCCCATTTTGATAATGCAATGACCTTGATGATCAGAGGTCAAGGTCAAACCCCTGTCATGCCTGTAAGGTCCTCTTACACAAGCGGGAACCATCAGACATTTACAATGTCATCTTGTTTGTCACAGGATTAAGTGTCTTGGTCTCTCTAGAGTCCAATTCAATGGTACCGCTTAATCCGTAAATGTATTGTTGGGGGACATCACATCGGGGGACATTAGATTCTACTACACCGCGCCGGTGCGACGTCGATTCCCCGTATTTCTGTGTTTTTCTTAATGTTTCCCTCCTGACGGATTAAGCGGCAACTAACCCAACAATAACCATTCTAGGCCGCGTCTATTGTTGGGAACACTGAGCTACAGAAACACTCACAGATGTTACATTTGCAATATCTGCACAGAAATGATTTTGGTATTTTTGAGTTCAGGGTAACTAGCTGACACGGGTTCTATGCGGTTTCTCAAACTGAAACCCAGCTAAAACAACACTGGCGAAAGCGCTAGTAATGACGCAAATGTTAGATGTATCTAGTCCAATTGACGTCAATTCTGGTACGTAAAATGAATCAAGGCTTTTGCTTAATAAATTCATTTCGCAACTATCACACTTCCTCAGTTCGACATCTCTTTAACTTAAAGGGACTAGGAAATTTTTTTCAAGCTTCGGTTATTACAAAATGCTAGTCTTTCATGATAAATTCCCACCGTCAATTCACTTTTTCAATTAAGTGTTAATTACTGGCACGCAGACAAATCAGTCATCACCACACCATGGAGAATTCACCACGTCACTGGGAACCTCTCGCTGTATGTTTTGTATGGAGCGAGCCTGTACTCTATTTATGTTGATTAGGTTCCCAGTGACGTGGTGAATGCTCCATGGTGTAGTGATAACTGATTTGTCTGGGTGCCAGTAATTAACAGTTAATTGAAAAAGTGAATTGACGGGGGGAATTTATCATGAAAGACTAGCATTTTGTAATAACCGAAGCTTGAAAAATTTTTCCTAGTCCCTTTAATACCCTTCATTAAAACTGTGACACTCAATATCATCATTAGGATGGGGAAGACCTGATACCTATGTACCAACATCATCCCTTCCATGTTGTAAAAGCAAATTGCCACAGATTATAGCTGTAGGATCAAACACAAGTGTTCTAGCGACTCCAGAATTTTTTTTCGATGTCTCAAGTATCGTGCTCACCATTAAACATCAAAGGATCCTCATTAACACCCCAACTTATGCAAACATTAAGGTATTCAAGTGTCTCGCCACAGTTCTTAAGAAGTTGCGTAGCTGCTGGTGAGGAGGATATTTGCAAGTTTATGCTGACTTTGTTGACCTTCCTGCACAAGGACTAAGTAGCCGTACATCGTATGTGGAGTATTCGGAGTTAAGCCCAACGAGTGGAGTTGGCAACAGTCAGTGAGGAAGCAATCATTTTGTTAATGTAAATAATATTGTAATTGTAAAGTAATAACCATGATTGCAACACTTCGATAAGGAACGAGACATGTACAAATAGGGCCTATTGCAAAAATTATTCTCAAGGTTGCTATTGACCTTTCCAAAAAAGATGGCGGTCTAACAGTTCTCACCATTTGACGAGAGAAGCTTGTACCATTCAACGGCCGCTGGCACGCCAAGCTGGTCAAGCGGGCCGTGGGCACAAAAGTTTGGTAAAGCAATGTTTTTGGTCGTGTTAGACTTCTATCAGCTGTAGCATTGATGCTGAGGAGATGTGACTAGCGTCAGAACATGAAAGTCACTGATCACCATCAACCCAAACAAATACCCAAGCCTTTGTGTAAACCCACTTCCGACATTTTGTATCGTCCACCCTTTGTTGTGCGGTTGATGAGATTTTCCAATACAACAGTGTATTTTTCAACATCTACTTGAGTTATACATGTATTCTAAAATTGTTTTAAGAAGTTTTATGATGGTATGTTCATACTTGGAGGAATGATGGCGTTCAGTTGATATGAAACTACATGTAAGCTTCGATAAGAGCGTCTCCTGTTGGTAGCCAATGTCACGTAAAATGAACAAAGTGATTTCGAAAATGATAATTAAGGTAACTGCACTCAGCGTCAAAAATTTCACTCTTAACCAAACATTTAAATGACTAGGTATTACTATTTGGGAGGCCGTCCCGCTGTGAAGTGGCCCTCACCACTGAGTTAATGGCCCGCTGTCACGCAGATGGTCTTCCTTTTGCTAAGAATTGTTTACAGAATGTAACGAGCTGAAAGTGACGTGAAAAGCACAGTAGAGTACGTGTACGTGTACGTGTACGAACAGAGCGATTTCAAATACATTTAAGTTAACTACACTCACAGTGTCATTGCACTCTTAACCAAATATTTAGATGAGTAATATACACATTTGAGGAGCCTTCCCTGCTCTGTCAGTGGCCCTCAGCATCCAAACTAAATGGGCTGCTGTCATGTGGTCTCTTTTTGCTGGCAATATATTTACAAAATGTAAGGGTCTAAAAGTGACATAAATAGGACAGTGTAGTGTGTACACTGTACATTTACATATGCAAATTAACGTAAACAAATTTAACGCGGCACTCAATGCAGTGAAACATCATGAAATATAGTTGAATTTGCCCTAAATATTGCAAATCTGGTACACTGTTACGTCGCTGTTGAATAAATTATTATGAGTTCGTTTTAAAATGTTTCTTTCGGGACACCAGAGCCCAATTCAAACGATAACTTTTTGCTAAATATGCCAATTCAGAAGTTTCGGCTTTCATAGGATGAAGTACTTGACCACCATTTTAGAATATTAAGTGAAAAATTTGACAGTTAAAGTCCAGATGGGCTGATTTTTTTATTTCCGGCAAACGATTGATCTACTAAGTACCATCATACAGCAAATCACAACTAGAGCGGGCAGCACACCAGGCGAGGTAAGGGCGACATCGCAAGCGATCTGATCGCCACCGATCTTCTCGCAAGCCACCGCACACTAGGCGATATCGGTTTTGGTATTGTTTGATAACGGGCGATAATCGCTGGCGAGAAGATTCCACGCATCGCTGTCAAGCGTACACCTGGCGTCAGCAGCCGATTTTGCTCGGTGGCGATCAGAGGCCTGTTTCATAAAGTGACTTTAAGCTAATGGTACCATTAACTCACAACTAGAGCGGGCAGCACACCAGGCGAGGTAAGGGCGACATCGCAAGCGATCTGATCGCCACCGATCTTCTCGCCAGCCACCGCACACTAGGCGATATCGGTTTTGGTATTGTTTGATAACGGGCGATAATCGCTGGTGAGAAGATTCCACGCATCGCTGTCAGTCCAGCGCACAGCTGGCGTCAGCAGCCGATTTTGCTCGGTGGCAATCAGAGGCCTGTTTCATAAAGTGACTTTAAGCTAATGGTACCATTAACTCAATGCATTTTCCATTTGGTTAAAGGTACCATTAGTTTAAAATCACTTTATGAAACAGGGGCCTGATCGCTTGCCATATCGCCTGGTTTCTGCCTGCTTTCAAGAGATTGCAAGCAACAGCCTTTACCGTAGGATTCGGATATTACAATTCTGATGAGTTCTGAACCCAGCGTTCATCTAATAAGTAATCAAAATCTGCAGGGAGGGCTCTAATGTATTCAGATGGAGCGCAGTACATTTTACACGTCGTGACGTCGTGCACTGACGTCAAGAATCGCGGCGATGATTTGCGTTTTTCAGATTCAATACAGTGGGGCTTTAAAGTCACTTTATGAAACAGGGGCCTGATCGCTTGCCATATCGCCTGGTTTCTGCCGGGGTTTCTGCCTGCTTTCCAGAGGTTGCAAGCAACAGCCTTTACCGTAGGATTCGGATATTACAATTCTGATGAGTTCTGAACCCAGCGTTCATCTAATAAGTAATCCCTGTGGGAACCAACAAGAGACATGGGATACACCGAAGATACGATAAACCTAAGATAATAAGTATTTGATTGGACGAATGCAATTTTGTGATCCTCTCTGCATGACGAACCAGCCAACAGGGTGCGTATCACGGCCCTGATCACGAATCAGACTTCTTTTAAAGGACCACNGATACGATAAACCTAAGAAAATAAGTATTTTGATTGGACGAGTGCAATTTTGTGATCCTCTCTGCATGACGAACCAGCCAACAGGGTGCGTATTATCACGGCCCTGATCACGATTCAGACTTCTTTTAAAGGACCACGGTATTGCCACTTTTTCTCGACAGCCGGCGCCACCGCACCACTCTCCAACCCAGGGACTAACTAGTTGTCGGCGAATGGACCCGATTTACTATACATTTTGTAACGCATTTTTGTAGTTCATGTTGCTGCCGCTAGGTGGCTCCCTCTACGTCGGCAATCAAATTACCCATTAGAAATCGCATATCGTGGTCCTTTTAATAGTTGTTGGGCAAGTTTCGCCTGAGTACTACGGGTGAGGTATAGGCCTACATGTAGGTCACGAAATAACTTAGTGCACCTTCGTGGTCCCTCCACCATCTACACATCCACGACAACTCTATGGCGGACGTAGGAGGGCGATGGTCAAGTCGGTTTTCTGCTCCTGTCCAGATGTGATAAAGCCGGTGTGGGGTTCGTGAAGTTAGTTACTTTTTCCTGTTTCCTTTTTCCTTATTCGAATGTGAAGTTAGTTACTTATTCCCAGTTCCTTTTTCCTTATTCGAATGTGAAAATCCAGCAAATAAGGTTGAACATCTTAACAGGCCAAAATTCGGCCAAAATAGTTCCACGGTCGGTCACGTGGGTTTGTTGATAAACAATATCGCTGCCTTGGACTTGTGTCCGAGGTGAAATGCGCCGCCCAGTGACGGATAAGCAGTTCGCCTCAGGTCGTTCCGAATGGCATGAATGGGTCCGAAAGCCATTGAATTGGGCCGAAGTGACACCTATTGGACAACTGACTTACGGCTCCTATTGAAGAAAACGGTTCCGATGTAAAACGGCAGAGTGTTTCCGTTTTTTTAATGTTTCCCCTCATTGTTTGGGGAATGCTGTGAAATGAGAGTGACAGACTTTTCTGCCTACCCCTATTGAAAAGTCACGGGGCCGTATTCAAAAAGGGTGATCATCGCGCGATTAAGACTTAGACGCGTGTAACTTCACTAAATGCACACACTTCCACCATGCATTTGACGAAGTTACACGCGTCTAAGTCTTAATCGCGCGATGATCACCCTTTTTGAATACGGCCCACGGTCTTTCTAGCTGTCTATTGTATGGAAATACTAGGATATGGGGAACACTAGAAAACGTTACACCAGTGTAACACCGTTAAATTACTGGCAAGGGCTACACACAGGACTCCATTTTCAGTCATCAGTTCATCATTTTGTCAACGGTTGAATTAAAGTTGAGCACACCATTACGGAGGCGTTCGTTGGGGCGGGATCAGGAAGCAAGTGCAACGTGACTTCTCATGAAACATAAAACTGAAAAATAACGAAAAGAAATGTGGAGTTGTAACCGAGGCTGGGAGCCAGCGTCCCTGGATCGGAGAGTTGAATGAATCCCGGAAAAGAGCTTAAACAACTCCGCCGATATTGGTATCAAACAACGGATTAAGTGTAAAAAGATACGAAGGATTTTTGTGTTTATTTTGAAAGTTTCATTGTGTGGGCTGCAAGCAGGCCAGCAATCTGTTCCGGGATTAATACTCCGGTTGACGTCTGCTGGATGGGCGTAAAAAGGGCGAAACCCGAGCAGGGGCGTTAAAAATATATACTAGCGAAGTTCAACAGGTGTGGGCCTGCTTCCAAAAAGTGCAGTTGAAGACTAAATTCATAAGTGAATCATCGCTGTCGTAGGCCTAACCGGGGCGTTGAGAAAACACACTGCGTAGTTAAACTTTCCATCGGTTGGTGGAGCCCTACGAGAATTATGAAAGTAAGTCACGTCTGCATTCATTTCTGCCGAGCTGATCTTTGCTTTAATAGTTTTTTGTTATTAATCCATTTAAAAGTAATTTATTAAGTTCATCACGTATGGAACAAAACGAATCGGATAATGGAACAGCAACATCAAAATGAGAAAGAAATGAAGAAGATGAAGAAAAAAAACACGATACGCATTTCATGCATTTTTTTGTCGGAGGGTTCCTTCGATACAATAACATTTGGTGTGTTTAGTCTTGGCGAAGGATCTTGCAGGCGCGGATCTAAGGGGGAGCACACCCGGCCCGTGCCCCCTCTATTTTGTGGAAAATGTTTAAAATTGACCGGGAAATTTCAAAATTTTTAAAAGATGTTAAAATTTGACCGAGGTTTTCCACGATGCGGGCGGGCTGTGCCCCCTCTTTCCCATGATTCTGGATCCGCTCCTGTCTTGTGTAGTCAGCAACCCAGCCTCAGTCGTCAGAGCACAGAGTAAAGTAAGACCTGGGCGTGGACGTTTTCGAGGGGTTGGGTTGTCTCAATCGCCAGAAATTCTTGACAGTTTTTTATTCACTGTCGATGAACGACAACCTCTGATGGCACACGGCATGTTTCTGTAGATTCTGTTTAAAGGACCACGATCTCTAATGGGTAATTTGACTGCCGACGTAGAGGGAGCCACCTAGCGGCAGCAACACGAACTACAAAAATGCATTACAAAATGTATGTAATAAATCGGCTCCATTCGCCGACAACGTAGTTAATCCCTGGGTTGGAGAGTGGCGCGAGAAAAAGTGACAATACCGTGGTCCTTTAATAAATCGACGTACATGTACATGTAGAAAGAAATTGTCCTCGTTTCTGGGAATTTGGGAATACCACAATTCATAAAGAAACGTATTTTGAAAAAAAATATTTAGGCATAATAGATAAGACAGAATCAGACTGGATGAAAGAAAACAGTTATGGGCATAAAAAGGTATGACTATTCCGATTTGCAAATCGCTGTGGAACAGTTAGCAATAAAGTCTATTGAATGTCCCCCTCAAGCGTAACAACTTCAAAATTTCATGAATGTATGCAAACGAAGGCATATTTATTGAAAATATCTGGAACATATACTCTCACGCAGTCAGGCATGTCTTAGAGACGGCCTCAATCAATTCTAATTCAAACAGTTCAAACTGTGCCACTTTATTGAAATACAATATGATGTTGAACCTCATACTTAAGAACAACGGTACGTCGATCCAATTTGATCGCACAGGGACACACTTGTAGGCCTATTATACTGTGCAGTATTTCAGGTGTGTGCCACAATGGCTGCACATGCCCTCATCGGTGCTACTGATCTTCATCGGGCCAGATCTTCTCGCCAGCCACAGCAGACTAGGCGATATCGCCATTGGTGAGTGATATTGGTTGATCATCGCTGGCGTGAGAAGATTCCACGCATCGCTGTCCAGCGCACACCTGGCGTCAACAGCCGATTTTGCCCACAGTGGCAACCAAATCGCTTGCGATATCGCCCGGTGTGCTGCAACAAACCCGACAAAATTACCCGTCAAATCCTTTCAGCGACCTTTCAAGTTTAAGGTAAAACCTGTTTGCTGGGAATTTAATGTGTCTCGACATACTTAATTCAAATGATAAATTGAACTAATTACAGCAGACAGCCTTCAAAGGCGGATTATCTTGGATAAGATTCAATAATCCAAAGGGAAGTTTTACTGCTTCTGATGTTGGCCGCTGTCAGACTGTGACATCAACGCGGTACGTCTCGATGACTTTTCCAAGAAGTCGAACACGGATCTCTGTATCGATGATATGTCTGTATAGAAATACGATTATACATGACAGACTTCTTAAACGATAGATGATCTGTGACAATAACGCTCTTGAAAGCGAGGGACGGGCCCATCTGACAAAGCTCTGTCCTATTTTGTGTTCTACAAGTACAATGTTTTCTTAAGCATTCCTTGTTCACTCATGACACGTATAGCTAAGTATGATCATATTTACGAGCAATCACTCCAGTCATAGGCGTATTGTATCTCACGTCAGGTTGTAGTAAGCTGTCTGGAAGTGTATATCGTCATATTGGATTACACTCCGAAAACTTACCCTTAGAGACATAAGGTAAGCGAGAAATTATCTACATTCGCTGATAAAGGAACTAGTCGTCCAATTACCAATATCATAGACATTGATGACATCTTTCAACTGAATCGCTCTGTTACTGACAACTTATTATGGCGACCAATCAAACACATACGAGTTTGGACACGACTTCACTTTTTCATTTCTGGTGTCATTTCCAACTGTCATAAATTATTTTCCATTATCCGTCAGGGCCGAAGCAATAGCATATTGGCCCTGGTAGGTAAGGAGGAGGCCATCTCAAGCTCTTCATGTTCCTCACTTGAAGGCGCAAGGTACAAGGTACTACGGCTTACTGTCCCATGCGACAGACTGAAGAGCCAGGCGTGGTTGATCCCATTATGGTCTAGAAAGGGTTCGAAGCCTGTGTGACGTTTTTTAATTTTCCCCATCTGTGAGTGTTGACCTACTAGTGTCTGACGAAGTCAGCTGCGACATGGCCCAGAAATAACGGGACACCCGGTCCAGTTTTCGATCATCTCCTAAAGATGTAAGCAGAAATCCGATTTAGCGTGCCAATAATAGTGGATTGTTGTATGCTACGGCCACCAACCCAAATGTGATGAGAAAAATATTATTTTAACATGGAAATTAGGGTGATAAGAGCCATCTGGTGAGAGAAACTGGAACTCATCGGACAAGAAACAGAGTGTGCTCAAGTGGTTCCTTTAGGGGTTTGATGTCTTTATGGTTACATGTTACATCCTTATTTAATGCATCGAAAACCTTCGATGAAGAAAGTTTTTACAATTGAAAATCTATCAAACACCGCAGAGAATCTGTTCATTAGTGAGTACGTCACTACTATTGACTGCGGTACTACATTTGAAAGTCGTGAAAGTTACATATGTAACAGATCTGAAAGACATCAACCCCAACTACACTATACAAAATCGAACTTAGTTTGGAGTTCGGTTGAAAAACGCGTTACAACATTCTAGGTCGGGGATAGATCTTACCGCAGAAAGAAGATTGAAAAAATGAAAAATGACTTATTCAAAACCTGGAACAACATATCAGATTTTATGATTTTCCGATCTTGCCGCTGCTGAACGTGTAGATAAATGTTGACATTAACACCTTCACTAAATATGAATAATGAATAGGAGTCGTCATCCATCATCGTTTTCTCGGTGGAGTTTACGAATTGCGTTATTTGATTTTGCCCGCGGGTTTAACCCTGAAAGCCCCGGTGGATACGATGACCCACCCTGTTGATTTCCTAGTTTACCCATCACACGGGCAGTAGGAGCTGTCAGTCAGTTGACCAATATGATCACCACGGCCGGATTCAATGCCCAGCGGACCCATTCGTGGTTGATTGAGCACCAATCAGGAGACTTTATAATTGTACTTGGTCTGCTAGAACTTTGCTGCCGTCTTTTGGCGACAAGCGAGGCTCACTGCTCTATTCTTGTATAAACAGACGTGACAGAGGATTGATCAAACCGATTATCATCTCACTTTTGATACGTCCTCCCAACCTCCACAGCAGGTCCGGGCTTGACTCTTTCCGACCGTCAATAACATCCCTGATACTACTTACAGCCTTCGTTGTTCGTTTTCAAAAATCGCGACATACGCACAGGCATTAGACTCGTATGGGCCTATGTGTCAGTAAATTTGGCATGCCACTGACAATGCCCGCCCCCGACGAGTAACATATAGGCCAAGGCTACTCGGGGAAAAAAGACGTGCCCGTGGGTGCTGCCAAATTTACTGGGAAAATTATAGGCCCACTGGCCTCAAGTCTCTTTGGCCTATTCATCTAGCAGCAAATGAAAAACGTGGTAATGGTTGATAGATTTGTATTTGTATTTGTATTTCATTTGTCCGTCAGGGCCGACGCTATAGCATATGGCAATGGTTGATAGAGATATGCCATTTTATTGGATCTGCAAGGGAAGTGCCTTCCTCAACTTACTACCACCACATACATCTTCTGGTGGTAGGCCGACACAAATGTAAGGCTTGGTAAAAAATTAACCTGGTCGACAAAGAGGACCCCCAAGAGTAGCAGACCACTGTCAACCCGCTTTAAACTAAGCGGGTAGTGGTATTCATGTATCGGGTCTGTCATAAGCTGCAGTACATTGCCGGAATCGAACCCACGACCCCTCTCGCAAGTATGACACCCTCGCGTGCAAAAACGTATAGCCAAAATGCTAGCGAGGGTGCCATCCTTAGACAACATCTACCCTCAAAGGGTCAAACTAGATGTTACCGTACGCCATCGTGCTTGCTCTCCCGTGATCAATCAGGGAAGATATCCCAAGTTTCTCATTGTCACCGTTTACGGTCTTTCAATGAGTCTTCCCGTAGGGTTATTGCCGAGTGAAATAACNAATAGTGGATTGTTGTATGCTACGGCCACCAACCCAAATGTGATGAGAAAAATATTATTTTAACATGGAAATTAGGGTGATAAGAGCCATCTGGTGAGAGAAACTGGAACTCATCGGACAAGAAACAGAGTGTGCTCAAGTGGTTCCTTTAGGGGTTTGATGTCTTTATGGTTACATGTTACATCCTTATTTAATGCATCGAAAACCTTCGATGAAGAAAGTTTTTACAATTGAAAATCTATCAAACACCGCAGAGAATCTGTTCATTAGTGAGTACGTCACTACTATTGACTGCGGTACTACATTTGAAAGTCGTGAAAGTTACATATGTAACAGATCTGAAAGACATCAACCCCAACTACACTATACAAAATCGAACTTAGTTTGGAGTTCGGTTGAAAAACGCGTTACAACATTCTAGGTCGGGGATAGATCTTACCGCAGAAAGAAGATTGAAAAAATGAAAAATGACTTATTCAAAACCTGGAACAACATATCAGATTTTATGATTTTCCGATCTTGCCGCTGCTGAACGTGTAGATAAATGTTGACATTAACACCTTCACTAAATATGAATAATGAATAGGAGTCGTCATCCATCATCGTTTTCTCGGTGGAGTTTACGAATTGCGTTATTTGATTTTGCCCGCGGGGTTAACCCTGATAGCCCCGGTGGATACGATGACCCACCCTGCTGATTTCCTAGTTTACCCATCACACGGGCAGTAAGAGCTGTCAGTCAGTTGACCAATAGGTGTCACCACGGCCGGATTCAATGCCCAGCGGACCCATTCGTGGTTGATTGAGCACCAATCAGGAGACTTTATAATTGTACTTGGTCCGCTAGAACTTTGCTGCCGTCTTTTGGCGACAAGCGCGGCTCACTGCTCTATTCTTGTATAAACAGACGTGACAGAGGATTGATCAAATCGATTATTATCTTACTTTTGATCCGTCCTCCCAACCTCCACAGCAGGTCCGGGCTTGACTCTTTACGATCGTCAATAACATCCCTGATACTACATGTACTTCATCTTGACTACCAAGGGTTGTGACATCGCTCCGCCCTCCGACTACGCTCACACAAACCCTTGACGACCTTCGCTGTGGTATTAAAGGGCATTGTTGTTCGTTTTTCAAAAATTGCGAAAAACGCACCCACAGTAGAGACGCGTATTGGCCTATGATCGGCAATAAATTCGGCATGCCACTGACAATGCCCGCCCCCGACGAGTAACATATAGGCCAAGGCTACTCGGGGAAAAAAGACTTGCCCGTGGGTGCTGCCAAATTTACTGGGAAAATTATAGGCCCATTGGCCTCAAGTCTCTTTGGCCTATTCATCTAGCAGCAAATGAAAAACATGGTAATGGTTGATAGATTTGTATTTGTATTTGTATTTCATTTTTCCGTCAGGGCCGACGCTATAGCATATGGCAATGGTTGATAGAGATATGCGATTTTATTGGATCTGGAAGGGAAGTGCCTTCCTCAACTTACTACCACCACAAACATCTTCCGGTGGTAGCCTGACACAAATGTAAGGCTTGGTAAAAAATTAACCTGGTCGACAAAGAGGACCCCAAGAGTAGCAGACCACTGCCAACCCGCTTTAAACTAAGCGCGTAGTGGTACTCATGTATCGGGTCTGTCATAAGCAGTACATTGCCAGAATCCAACCCACGACCCCTCTCGCACATATGACATCCTCGCGTGCAAACGTAGCCATAATGCTAGCGAGGGTGCCATCCTTAGACAACATCCTCCCTCAAAGAGTCAAACTAGATGTTACCGTACGCCATCGTGCTTGCTTTTCGGGACATCCTCCCTCAAAGGGTCAAACTAGATGTTACCGTACGCCATCGTGCTTGCTTTCCTGTGATCAATCAGGGAGGAGATATCCCAAGTTTCTCATTGTCACCGTTTACGGTCTTTCAATGAGTCTTCCCGTAGGGTTATTGCCGAGTGAAATAACCTGGAGTATCAAGGGATACGGTTCCATCACGGGTGATGACTCAGTTTAATATCGTAGCAAGAATATGTTACGGATGACTAAAGAATGACGAGCCACTCTTTGTCAGCAACGGTGAAGAGTCCCTTGCGGTTCAGGTAGAGGTGAAGGGCAGACCAACGTCTGGAGACTAAGGGCCGTATGCACGGGTCACACTTGACTTTCATTAAAGTCTGACTTTTCGTAATGCTTCAAGCATAGAGAAAGTATAACTGAAGCTATACTTTAGGCTAAAGTGCGATCCGTGAATACGGCCCTAATACTAGCGTCCCACTGGCGAATTTTGGCCTGCGACAAGGGACGAACGAAAAAATCGTAGCTCTTCGTAGACTGTCGTCTATGTTCGCAGTGATTCTCTGGCTCCATGATCCTATGCGAAACACATTAATGCTAAATATCGCAGCTTGTCGAGGGAATGTCGCAGACTTAAGATTCGCCCCTTGTCGTGGGAAAAGGTCGCCAGTGGGACACTAGTATAAGTCTGTGAACACCGGCAACATTTTTCCACCAATAACAACACCTTGATGGACAAATGTTGTCTCTTTGTTGAAGATCGTGTTGCTCAGGAATGTTGTTCAAATGCTGGAAATGTTGCCGGTGTATACGCAGCTTAAAGGACCGCGGTGGGCGATCTCTGATGGGTAATTTGACCGCCGACGTAGAGGAAGACACCTAGCGGCAGCAAAACGAACCACCAAAATGCATTACAAAATGTACGTAGTAAATCGGTTCATTCGCCGACAACGTAGTTAGTCCCTTGGGTTGGAGAGTGGCGCGGTGGCGACGGCTGTCGAGAAAAAGTGGCAATGCCGTGGTCCTTTTAGGTCATTAACAAAATCTCGGATACTCCGACCACACCAAGTAAACCCTTGTATGTTTTACAACGGTTGGTTATGTTGACCTCGCGAATTCGCATTCAAGTCACCTAAAGTTTGTTTACACTCTGACATGTATTTTACTTGTAAACACGGTTCCGGATCGTTGACCTTTAAATGTCGCAGTTTATGTACCCTCGTGATGGTGGCCCGAAGTTAGATCAGTTAAAAACACATTTCCCTTCGATATACTACCCCTCTCCCCCACCCCAACCCCCAATTAACGCAATGTCTTGATGAAAGAGTAAGTCAGTTTTTTCCGTGGTAAATTGAAGCATCGATGCGTAATAGCAGATCGATGGTGCTTAAGGTTCATCGAAGTGCCGTCAGAACGTGATTCTGAAAAAACGCAAAAACGGCGGAATAATCTGTATCACACATTCGATGGCTCAGAAATGATATGACGATCGACGCCGTAGCGTGATACAATAATTGTTACGGCATTGATGTTGAAAGTGTTTGTTTTATTCCGAAGGGTTGCTGGTGGCGAAGGTTTACCTGAATCGATTCGCTATTTGCAAGGTGAAGTGTGATGGGTAATGATAACTTTGGCCGGGTAATTACAGTTATCAACATGTTCTGTGTTGTGACTGTATCATGAGTCAAATACGTACAGAGTCAAAGCGGCAATTTTAGTATCGATAAGATGTAGTTTGGTTCCCGGTCTCACCGATAGGACTAAATATCGAGGCCGTAGCGTCCATTATCGCATCAGATCGGCAGAAAAGCGGCCTCAATATAATCCACTTTATGGCCCGGGGAAATTGGATATACGAAAAAGCTGGACAGTGGACAATGGAGAATGGACAGTGTTGGGGAAAGCAGTGCCATTGCCAACCTAACCCCATTCACCCGTTCTTAGAGCCTCAGGTGGGAATTCGAAAGTGGTAGCTGTACCGTGAATGCGCGTTCTCCAGGCGGCGGAGAATTTACTGTCCACCGTTCACTGTCCACCTTTTTTCGAATACCAGGGAAAAACGCATGAATAACGATTTTTATAAGCACGGCAGGTCCAGACGGCAGCCATCTTTGGCACAGCCACGACCATCAAGCGCCATCTCGCTCAGTGAGTGTTCAGGAAGTGGCAGTAGGCCATCAATCGCCGAGGCCAGATGTTGTAGGACACGAAGACTCTGTCAGGGTCGCAAAAGTGCAACAACTGCATGCACAGCAATCGACAAGCGTCTCAAAGACCCTCCCTCGCCCATACCCCATCTGCGTTGTATGACCTGGGCGGTGTGGGACCTCGGGTGCACAAAAGCACGCCCAAGGAACCCCAGAGACGAAACTGGAATAATGGGCACGTCTTGCCGCGTAAAGAGCCTTGCTGTGGCATGATGATTATTTACGTAAATTGGGTCTGGTGGTAAACCTCTATTGCCTTCCCAAAGTACAGTACTATTAAACTGCAGAACCAATTTTCAGATCTTGAGGCAGCAGCATTATGCAATTTCCTGCCGAAATAAAATGCCATTAGATTCATTTTGAATCACAAGAACATCGATGATGACATAATGCGAGTCATGATGCTATTTACAGCAGGGTGTCTTGGCAGACTATCACCTGAAACTTCGAATGTGAACTTTTCGTACGGCGTTGTCGCTTTCAAAAGGATTCAGTTTCTGCAGACTTTTTAGAGGTTTGTTGTTCCTGTTAGTGTTGCAAGCGGCAGTTACACTCAATTAACCTGAGAGCATCTTTTCTCCAATTAATGTAAGGTTTTGTCGGTTTCCATTATCCCGCCCTGATTTCAATTTCTTACAGCCAAATTTACCGCCAAGTTTCAGTTTCCACCGTAATAAAACCTCCTGTGAATGGCATAATTATCAAAAAATAATTGCATCATGGGAAACGCTCGTCTGTTTCTCCACAAAATGGTGTCGAAAATACCCAAAAACAAAAGTGCGAAAAGTTCAATCTCGAACTCTTTGTCTAAGGGCCGTATGCACCAACGAAGATTATCGTAACTCAGATTGAGCCACAACTTTTCCATTGTCACATCATGCCCTGGCAAACCTGAACAATTGAAAAGTTGTGGCTCAAACTGAGTTAAAAGATAATCTTCGTTGGTGCATACGACCCTAGACTGTCAACGGTCTCTTAAGCAGTTCAACTGTCAAACGACATTACCTATCACATAAAGGTAGGCCTACTTTAGGCGAAATGTTTCCCAAATTTTACACCCACCATCACTCTATCGATGAACATCGCCACACTCTTTCAGAACTCCAGATTTGCATGCTGTTCTGTCCCATTTTGAAGGTCACAATTTAAGCAGAGAATTGGAATACAGTTAAATCTATCATTGCCACATTCAGGCAGCATCTGGATAATGATTGGCGTAATTCGTGGCATGATTGCCAGGAAAATCTGGTTTGCCTCAAGAATAGAAATCGTTGATAGAATGATGAAATTATGAATATTTCAAGCCAAAATCTGTCGCATTACCAGATTGAGTATTATCGTTTAAATGACACAAAAGAGGTGTTAGGCAACTGATTGAGAGCGTCTACCAACTTCACCATTTTTATGATGGCACACAGACGTCGTTTTCTGAAAAAAGAAGCCACCTCAGGTGAGCTCATCCTCCGTCTGATTCTACCGCTGTTCGGTAAAGAACAAAGTAAAAGGGGACACAAATATCATTATTTTGCAGTCCTATACAGGACCCCCGCCCCCCCCCCAAACGCACAAAAGACTGCGTTTGGTGGAAGTACATGTATGCTTGAAGCATATACTTCCACCAAACCTAGTCCCAAACCATTGGTATGAAAGTGGATAGAGAATTTCTAGGATAAAATTAACACAAGATTCTTCGATTCAGTCCAGTCGTTTTAGCTCAAGAGCCATTTTTGTGAGGAAAAGTCAGGGGTCCTGCTGCTCAAATTTGTGAGACGTCACTCTGGACCTCTTGTTTTGAGGGTTGAGCATCCCTCCCGGTTTCAGAACGGTGAAATTTTCCCACACATCAACAAATCATATGATTTATTTCAGAGTATCATCGGAGTCACAAATTGTGATAGTGTCTGTACGATGCATTAATTCGTACGTCGTGTGTATGTACAGAAAGAGGCTGAGAGGCAGACAACTCGACCCAAATTATCCTAATTAACATGACATATCAAGTAATCAAAACTATTACGTATTTGGACAATGATCCCCATTCACGTTCAACCGTTAAATAGCTTAATTCTGTCTTAATTTGTGCCAATATTTTCGGAAGCACAGTTTAGACACGATTCATTCTTATTATCCATTTTGATGTCTGCTGCAACAGTAGGCATATATATTTCTGTTGATGATGCGTTTAAGCCATCGCCTGCTTCATCGAGGAGTAATTTGGTAATTTTCACGAACCGGGGAAGTCGTGTAAGTTGGTGGGACGTGGAAATGTTGGTAGGCAAGAGCACCACGCCCGTCACACTGCGCGGGTAGACGGCGGTACGTTTCAACTAGGCCTAAACGAGCGGACCGTTTAGAATTCCTCATCAAGGGAAAACAGGAGACCCAGCATTTACCATAAGGGTAGATTCATACTTCTCCGTTTTGCCTTTGCGCTTGTGCGTTCCCCATGTTTATGTGTGGTACCAATAATAAAATTACTTTTTCTACCACTTACATACAGCGCAAAACGCAAAGTATGAATTGGCCTTAAAGGGACTAGGAAAATTTTTTCAAGCTTCGGTTATTACAAAATGCTAGTCTTTCATGATAAATTCCCACCGTCAATTCACTTTTTCAATTAAGTGTTAATTACTGACACC
>NMRB01001217.1:37898-120538 GCA_002633025.1 Notospermus geniculatus
CTTAAGCCTGGCGCAGATCGACCTTGCGACTGGATGCAACTACCTGCAATGCCGTTGCCGGCAATGGTTGCGACTGGCTGAAAACAGTTGCAACTGATCAGTTGCACAAACAGGTCGATCTGAGCGGCCCGGCAACGCTATTGCCGACCGTTGCAGGTAGTTGCAATCAGTTGCACATGTTCTACTCGTTGCCGACCATTGCATCTAGTTGCATTCAGTCGCAGTCGATGTGCGCGCTCTGGCAATGAATTTCCTCGTTTGTGGTGCACATTAGACTGGTTCGTAGTCCCAACTGGCTCCGATGTTGGGACCGGGAACCAGTCTAGGTGCACAGCCATTTTGAATGTTTATCACATGACTCCCGAGTACGAGTTGTCCGTTCGGAAGACATCGACAATTTCCGTGTAGCATTCAGTTCAGTTGCATGTGTCGATGTGCGCGCTCCGGATTGAGACTGGTTTGTGCCACTTGTTGCCGCAATGACCAGTCGCAATCGATGTGCGCTGTCCGCTCACATCGACAGCGACTGTTGCAGGTAGTTGCATCCAGTCGCAAGGTCGATCTGCGCCAGGCTTTATATCAAATCTGTAAAATGATAAACTCGCGAACGGATAGCACGTCAATCGGTACTTTAGGAATGCTACTACCTTGCGTCGTATTTGCAAATCACTCCCCGGCGCCTTTCTAAAGTCCCCTTCAACTGTTATCGCAATGTTTCTAATGTTATGAAGAAGGGCAAACAATATGCAAGCAACTTTGGACGTTCTCTTTGTAGATTACAATGATTCTACAACATCGTATCATTGTATTTATAAACCACTTGGTGTTTGACAGTCTTAGAAGAAAGCACGTTAGCCACTGTTCTCTATTAATCAACCTTATTTATCAGCATCTTGGGATATGACATTGTGTACTTCTAAAACTACCGAACGGTACTTCGCAACACGGGCCTTCAACTAAAAATAAAAAACAAACAAAAAAACCGTAATCAAACGCGACGCGTTGTTTAAAGGCGGATATTTTGCTGTTAAAAATGGGACGGTTAAAATGACTGACGAAAAGCGAAACAAAAGAACTCGGTACGAAGGTAAAAAGGTATTATCATTGCGAGGTTTACTCCTACGCCAAAGGGGGATATCTTCCTTCAAAGGGTGGGGGACTATACAAAATTCGATATGTACCTTGGCGTACTGTACAGTAAATATACATGTATCAAGAGAACCACTTCGCCAGACCTGTTGATAATTTGAAACTCCTATCGACTCAATGTCAAAGTGCTTTTCTTTCATCTGAATTTCTGCGAAATGGAACCGGCCAGTAGCCCTTGGACTTAATACCCTGGTAGTTGAGCCCTCGCAGAGGTATCACCTATCTCCGGTTTCCCAGTAGGCGGATATGACAGGCATATTTTTTTAAACTAAACTTATTGCGACACACCCGATTCATTTGGATGCAACAGGAGACTGCGTTACTGATTAGAGTTTGAAATATTCCTTTGGCATGTAAAATTGTCATCAACTGATTATTATATTGGCACTATTGCCGATCAGAAAACTGATCACGGATTTGCATGTGGTACCATTGCCATCAGAAAAGATATTGCAAAATACGCATTTATATCGAGGAACAAAGCAATGTTTTACTTTATCCGTTTCCGGTTCTAGTAATGAAAAACCATAACTTTATAGATTTTAATTTCGTGTTTGACCACACGTCATGATGCCTGTAATGGTTAAATGTAATCAATTCTGCCAGGAGCCAAAGTGCAGAAAAACGTGCCGCATCACAGAAGCGACGTATCAACAATGCATTAAGGCAATTGAAAAAATAACAGCGCCCTGACAACAGGAACAACAAAGACTGACGACCTTCACAACTATCCATTTCCTAATCGTTGAAATCGTCGCGTATCATTTTCAATTCTGTCAATATCATTAGCATTTCACAAATAAAATGAAATGTTCGTCTCTCTATTAATTGAAAACTCGTTCTATTTAATCAAGAGAGCTATAAAATATGAATGATACAGTCATGCGGTCGGTTGTTGATGAATGGCCTTGAATAGTGAGCCCAGATCGGGAGCTGAAATCGCTAGGCCAATGCAGTCCACCTTAGATGGTCACCTTATACATTACTCTATTCTCATGAATACGTCTACCGCTTGCCGATGTCTATAGATGCAACTCATCTTACATTACCCTATAAATGGAACTCATCTTACATTACCCTATTTGCATGAATACGTCTACCGCTTGCCGATGTCTATAAATGGAACTCATCTTACATTACCCTATTTACATGAATACGTCTACAGCTTGCCGATGTCTATAAATGGAACTCATCTTACATTACCCTATTTGCATGAATACGTCTACAGCTTGCCGATGTCTATAAATGGAATTCATCTTACATTACCCTATTTACATGAATACGTCTACGGCTTGCCGATGTCTATAAATTGGAACTCATCTTACATTACCCTATTTACATGAATACGTCTACGGCTTGCCGATGTCTATAAATGGAACCCATCTTACATTACCCTATGTGCACGAATACTTTACGGCTTGCCAATGTCTACCGATAAAACTCGTTTTTTCCCTCAAGATTACATACATGTATTTAAAATCTGAATTGCAGGGTTAAAATTACAAAAAAGATGTTACCGTCTCATAATAAGCTAACTCTGAGTAAAAAGACAATCATGGTGAAATTGACGTGGGGACGTCTTCGATTATAGTAAATAATGTCGACTAGAAAACCTACAGGCGTTCATTTCCATTTGAATGAAATCTATCAACTCATTCAGCCGGCAGGGATTCCCTTAGCCGTGGCACGTCATCCTGACGCGATAAGCATTAAGTGTTCAATGAGTATTTAATGGTGGTGCAATATCCTATCGCCGGAACGCTGGAAACGGCGACTTCTGTGAATGTAGCACGTAATAATGACCCTTTTTCATCTTTCAATAAATCAACAAGTTTCACGTGCTGCTTCACTATGTTTTCTCGTACGAGTTGGCTGTCAATGGGCAATAGGAGCTGTGAATCAGTTGACCAGTAGGTGTCACTACCGTCCATGCTGTCAGTGAGTTGACCAATAAATGTCACTACGCCCAATTCAATGCATTTTGCGGACCCAATCATTCCTGATCGGACACCAATCACGTGGATTTTCCTTTGTATTGGTCCGCTAGAACTTTGCTGCCATCTTTCGGCAATACGCGCAGCTAACTGATCCTATTCAACGCCTAGCGGACCCATTCATGGTTGATTGAGCACCACAGGAGAATTTTCTATTGTATTGGTCCGCTAGAACTTTGCTGCCATCTTTTGGCGATAAGCGCGGCTGACTGCTCCTATTCACCAATATTGTTTGTCTCCAAACGATTTCCGCTGAGATCATGGCACAAACGACACCACATGTACATGTACATGTACATGTACATGTACATGTACATGTACATGTACATGTACATGTACATTACATGTAGGCCTAGTTTTCTTTGGTTGAGTTGCACATACAGATAGAAAGCCAACTCACGCGAGAGAACGGTCAGCTAAGAGTCGCCTCCACCAGTCGAAGTCGTTAGCGAAATGGAATTCAGGAGTTGTGTCGACAGACTGACTAGATGGCATTTTTTGTGATGGCGCATGCCACCGTCACTTTTGCCTCGCTATCTCTAGCTTAACGATTCCCCCTTCGTCCATGCAATTGATCAATGTAGCACACGTTGTTAAAAGCGATTATATCAATTATACATTTGATGTTCCATGATCGATCTGCGGCTTAGTTCTATACCAGAGCTTGTTAGTGGGTTCCTTATTGTTTCTGAGGTGACACAGCATGTGGTATTTGAGCTTTTTGCCGTATCTGGCATTTGCTTCGAAGATAATGGTCAATGAGGATCAATATCGAGCGACAGCAGAGGTTAGGGCTACTGTCTGTGGGCTAGACCGTCTGAATCAGGGAGCAGCCCGGGTGAGAAACGCTCATACTGATCACCAGACATAACTTTTTAATCCTCATTCTACAATGATAATCGATTTGACAACACACACATGAAAAAAAAACACCATCAATCACCTAATGGTATATTTTGCTAGGTCAAGAACGATGTAAACTACTAAAATTATGAATGATACGTAGTAATGACGATAGAAAATTTTCAGCATTTAGTTTTTTTTATTTCGACGTACTTAAATTTTTGTCTGCGAACGGTATCGTTACATGATATCAGTACTAATGTAGGTACACGTAGAGGAGATATACTGGATCTTCGGCGGCCTTTCAAAAGTAGGCTTGCCAACATGAAATTTTTAACTTTTTTCTCGGCATCTATGTTAGATCATACCCTTATAAGATGGGGTGAAATTTAAGGGTGGATGCCACCCTGGATTTGCCGGTTAAAGGTCATTATCTAGGTGGGGGTCAAATATACTGAGCTTTAGTACAGGACAGTAGGACTCGATGTACGGCTATCTTTTGAACGGTTCGATTTACACCCCATAAATGTATTACCAACAGATAGAAACATGGTATCTCTTAATCTAATAAGCATATTTTGGCTGTTGACTAAAGACCTCCTTGAGCACGCGAAAAAAATTAACTACAGGGTCCTTTCCTAAACATGCATTTCCTCTCATCTGTCATGGGTTCACAGCGGTACAGTTAGGTACAGCAACTAGTTAGTCTCCGCAGAGAGCTGAGAACATGCAGCTGACAAGCAATAAATCATTCTGATTAATCTCCAGACCATATTTTAAATCCTCATTCCAAAATCATAATCGATTTGACAACCACACATACATGAAGGAAAACCAATCATCAGCCACTTAATAGGCCATTTTTTTCGCACATCGCCACTGAGGAAGTTCTTACACACTTGAAAAAGCCATTAGCAAGGGCAGAAGAAATAAATCAATTGAAAAAATGTAAGCGGTATCATATTGAATCAACGTCAAACTGCTGAAGATGCATGCTCGCAGTATATGTATGTAAATGTACATGTGTAAGTACATGAACTAAGACTTTGGTAAGCAGATGAGGTTCACTTGCACTAGGTAAATGTACAAGAGAATCATTCAGTGACACATTATTTTCATGCATCTTTTGTCTCTCAGTTTTTCCGGTCACGGGGGGGGGGTCTCATGTATCGTGACGGCAGTAGCGGTGACTTACTTTTAAAATTTCGCGAAAATACCATTGGAACCTCACAGATACGTGGTGGATGATAGCACAAAGGTTACAGGTCCTCCGGAGGTGAAAAAATAACCGCTCACTGAGAAATCTGCAGAACTGCCGCCACTAGGAGGCGCTGTGGGCGGTTGTACCTCTTTTTCCGACATTTCGCCCCGATTACACTGCGTCAAGACATCGTGACTGCAACATCCTGCGCATGTCCAGCTTGATTACTTCCGGTCGTCTGCTGCGGAGATAGCATGACGCGACTTCATTTCATCGCTTCGTTGTGTTTTTAGCATCTTCGGTACAACCGCTTGCAGCGCCCCCTGTCGGTATAAAAAGTTATGCGGATTCCACATTTTATTTGGTCATCTAAGAAAGCGACAAAGCACCGATTCCAAAATTGTTGATTTCATGATATACGTCGCAGCGCCCCCTGTTGGGATAAAAAGTTATGCGGATTCCATATTTCATTTGGTAATGTATGAAGCGACAAAGCACCGAGTCCACAATTGTTGATTTCATGACATATGGTCAGTTATTCATGCATGAGAAGATAGCGATTAAAACATGCATCTTTCATCGCCCTACCAGACAAAGACATCATCACTTTATTGCGTGCAATATTTTATACCTTTAAAAAACCACCCGTCCGTGCTATCGATACCAGATATGAATGACTGTGAAAAACAACACATACGATGGTTGACTGCCGAAACGTGCATTTCAATTACTGTACGACGGTCACGGTAATGTGATTCACCCCTGGTGATGACAAATACATTGCAATCAGAAATTAATATTAAGGCTATCGTACATGATACCGGCTACTTCCGACATTAAATTTCAATCCAATTCCAATAAGGCCTTCTCATTAATGTTTCAAATTCGGGCTGAACTTTTGAAAGAGTCAATATCCTGTGTTGAGTTTCATAGTATACTTTATCAATCATATTCAGAATCGCCACTTACTATTTTCAATTTGATGTAAACCATTGAATGGTATGAATATTTTATTGTCGCGAATTTTCGATTCACTCACAAACTTGGTTTTTCAGAAGATTGTAACGATTTGCCGTTTCCTTTAATTGTAATTACCTTCCCCTCGTTATTTTTTGAGAGCACTTCGCCGACTTCGAGCCTGTGCAGCCCAACTATCATGCAAGCAACTGGAAGTCCCATAAAAAGGTTTGGTTTGGGTCACAGTGTTCAACCGTGTGTATTCATGTCCAGTCTTGTAACGTTAATGACGAACTTTAAAATCTTTTGCTTGTTCCGGCACAAACTTCATTAAATTTTTTACTATCTTCTTCTTTCAGAACCCGTGTCAATACAAAACAGACAGCATGATGCGATCATATTTGGTAAGTGAGATTTACCATCGACTTCAAATCAACGTAAAGGCCTCCCTACACTGAATGACAAAAGTCGAAATTAGTCGCTACAATTGTCCGTTCCAAAATACTTTTTGTGGAAACCTTCCATAAATGTTAAAATCACAGGCGTCTCATACGTCTGTCTGCACTTGTAGGGGGAGGAGGGAGGTTTTTGGGGACCCTGGGGCTATACTACTACTAGGCTACCAGTGTATACACTATAAAAAGACAAGGCCTGCAACTGTTCATTCACCTGTCCGAGACACTCACTCACTTCAAACGCTCTGTACATCACTGAAAACACACTGACAACCCACAAACCTGGTATCACTGTGAACAATAATAATCCTTCCATTGTTTGAAATCCAAAATTTAGCTCCACATTGACTCTATCGATCCTTTCACGCAAAAATAAAAAAAAATCACCATGAAATCTGCTCTCCTGATTGTCCATCCCCCTCAGCCATTACTGTAGACTAGTACTCGTTCCCAACACTGTTCACGGCCTTAACGGTGAGGTATGGTGGGACAGGGTACCAGTGTGTGAGGGGGATGGACAATCAGGAGAGCAGATTTCATGGTGATTTTTGTTGATTTTTTGCGTGAAAGGATCGTACAGAGTCAATGTGGAGCTAAATTTTGGATTTCAAACAATGGAAGGATTATTATAGTTCACAGTGATACCAGGTTTGTGGGTTGTCAGTGTGTTTTCAGTGATGTAAGAGCGTTTGAAGTGAGTGAGTGTCTCGGACAGGTGAATGAACAGTTGCAGGCTTTGTCTTTTTATAGTGTATACACTGGTATAGTATAGCCCCAGGGTCCCCAAAAACCTCCCTCCTCCCCCCAGACGTATGAGACGCCTGTGACCCTTTATTTTAAAAGATTTTCCACTTCCACAAAATAGTGGGGGCACGGGCCTGGACTGGTGTGCCCCCCCCCCTTGGATCCGCACCTGTGGACATTACCCTAATCTGTCATCAATCTGAAGGTACAAGTTCCTATGATCTAGTGAAGGCAAAGCGTGCCATGTGTTTTGTCAATGATGATGTCATCAGCTGGTCATGTGACGTGTGACTAGCGAGGCCTACCGTACGTAGGCGTAGGCGTAGGCCTAGCCTTTCCCTTGCCTTGGCTTGTTGGTCTTGTTGATGTCAATGAGCAAATCTTGTGATCTCAAAATAGAGAATAAAAAGATTTTACTCACCGGTGGCGGAAAAATTTGTCTCCGCCGACATTTTTGTACGGTAACTTAAGTTACCGTACGTCGTGGTCCAGGGGTGCACTAGGTAAATGTACAAGAGAATCATTCAGTGACACATTATTATCATGCATCTTTTGCCTCTCAGTTTTTCCGGTCACGGGGGGGTCTCATGTATCGTGACGGCAGTAGCGGTGACTTACTTTTAAAATTTCGCGAAAATACCAACCATTGGAACCTCACAGATACGTGGTGGATGATAGCACAAAGGTTACAGGTCCTCCGGAGGTGAAAAAATAACCGCTCACTGAGAAATCTGCAGAACTGCCGCCACTAGGAGGCGCTGTGGGCGGTTGTACCTCTTTTTCTGACATTTCGCCCCGATTACACTGCGTCAAGACATCGTGACTGCAACATCCTGCGCATGTCCAGCTTGATTACTTCCGGTCGTCAACAATTGAGTCTGCTGCGGAGATAGCATGACGCGACTTCATTTCATCGCTTCGTTGTGTTTTTAGCATCTTCGGTACAACCGCTTGCAGCGCCCCCTGTCGGTATAAAAAGTTATGCTGATTCCACATTTTATTTGATCATCTAAGAAAGCGACAAAGCACCGATTCCAAAATTGTTGATTTCATGATATACGCTCGCAGCGCCCCCTGTTGGGATAAAAAGTTATGCGGATTCCACATTTCATTTGGTCATGTATGAAAGCGACAAAGCACCGATTCCACAATTTTTGATTTCATGATATGTGGTCAGTTATTCATGCATGAGAAGATAGCGATTAAAACATGCATCTTTCATCGCCCTACCAGACAAAGACATCATCACTTTATTGCGTGTAATATTTTATACCTTTAAAAAACCACCCGTCCGTGCAATCGATACCAGATATGGATGACAGTGAAAAACAACACATACGATGGTTGACTGCCGAAACGTGCATTTCAATTACTGTAACGACGGTCACGGTAATGTGGTTCACCCCTGGTGATGACAAATACATTGCAATCAGAAATTAATATTAAGGCTATCGTACATGATACCGGCTACTTCCGACATTAAATTTCAATCCAATTCCAATAAGGCCTTCTCATTAATGTTTCAAATTCGGGCTGAACTTTGAAAGAGTCAATATCCTGTGTTGAGTTTCATAGTATACTTTATCAATCATATTCAGAATCGCCACTTACTATTTTCAATTGAATGGTATGAATATTTTATTGTCGCGAATTTTCGATTCACTCACAAACTTGGTTTTTCGAAGACTGTAACGATTTGCCGTTTCCTTTAATTGTAATTACATGTACCTTCCCCTCGTTATTTTTTGAGAGCACTTCGCCGACTTCGAGCCTGTGCAGCCCAACTATCATGCAAGCAACTGGAAGTCCCATAAAAAGGTTTTGCTTGGGTCACAGTGTTCAACCGTGTGTATTCATGTCCAGTCTTGTAACGTTAATGACGAACTTTAAAATCTTTTGCTTGTTCCGGCACAAACTTCATTAAATTTTTTACTATCTTCTTCTTTCAGAACCCGTGTCAATACAAAACAGACAGCATGATGCGATCATATTTGGTAAGTGAGATTTACCATCGACTTCAAATCAATGTCATGTTCTTGAAACAGGCATCGTCAGGCACTTGCTGATCTAAATCATGGGCCGTATTCTAGAACATCTCTAAGGTCTACCTTTAGCTATTGTTTACAGGGCAGAATGCAAACCTTAGAGTAAAGGAGGCTTCTGGAATACGGGCCACTCAGTATCTAGATCCAGTAGAGGGCTGCATTGGTCAGTGCGTTGGCACGGGGCTGTCTCACTTTTCCCACAGCGTACAGTGTACAACACTAATCCAGTAGTGGAGGGCTAAGGCATGGTTACAGTACTACCTCCGAAATGCTGGCTCACCTCTCCCAGAGCGTAAACCAATACAAGAGAACCACTTGACTATACGCTGGGTTTTCATTTCCGGCGTTTGTCAAATTTGATTGCCAAAATGTCGAAGGCCATTGTTTCGCCTGGGAACGATACCAGAAGACACCATATGGACAGAATATATAGCAGTACCAGATTCCCGCGTACCAGTATCGCCGAAACAAGATTGTGAACAGTAATATACTGGACCTTCGCCCTCCCAATGTCCGCTGTAGAGGTGTCGTAGATGTAAAGATGGGTAAGGGACCATGACATGAGCATCTACTTATAGACCTACATGTAGGCCTGTATCTTGCCTGTAGTTCAACCTATCTTGAGCCTTGTGATATGCACCGTTTTACGACCCAGCCGGACATGGGCGGGGGGAGGTGTCCGCCTGTCATTTCGTGGCTACGCATCCAACCTTTCCCTACCTGTGTGTTTGATGGCCACCAGGAGATAATAACAATCCCTACAAAACATCGTTGTTTAAATGCACCTCACAAAATCCACATTCCATCCATTCCCTTACGGACATATCCTCGAAAATAGAAAATAGTGGGCTTGCCGACACTGAAAAAGCTCTTGTCGCACGTTGGTATTACTAAAAAATAAGCTGCAAACAGGTGTTTTTCAAGCCTTTAGACGATGTAACACGTTCCAATGAAGTATTGGAAAAATGTTGGACTACCCCTTGTGACCAGTTGGTAACAGATGTTATCAGTTTGTAGTGCTGTCACATAGAAAAAGGCCTTGCAGGGTGACCGTCTAACGTGGAATTCCACAGCATCAATGAAGGAGATGATGCAAGAGAGTTTCTCCAGATTTTCTCCTTACCATGCTCTGAGATACACCAAAATCGCAGATGTAAGGTCACAGAGACCTCGGTTGACCACTGGGATCTAGCTCCTCAAACATTATCATATCGAAAGCGTGAGTGTCTGGACTTCGATTCGAAGATATCAACAGCCTGCTGTGTGGTCAGCAATGCCGACCATCACCAACGCGAGAAGCTGGACCCCGGCAAAGTCAGACCTCTGTGACCTGCGATTTTGGAGTATCAAAATTGTTCACAACATAGATTGATGTAGGGGAATACTTTCGTTTTTTAAACATTTCCCTAAATAAGCCACGGCCATTAGCAATTTCTAATCTACACTGTGAAAGACTTCCCAATTCCACCGTGATTCTATTACGATTCGTGAGCAGCCCCTAAATCTAATTAAATTAAATAAGAGGACCATCATCTCTCTCCAGAGTAATTTAGGTTCGCAAACAACAGCCCGTCCAATTTTCTTGATAGAGGCTTGCTGTACTTCTGTTGGCAACCACCGTCTTAAAAACAGTTTTCAGCAAAACTGTACCTTTAGATCGACATCGCTGGCGTGAGTTGTGAGATGCCGGTTGTTATGATATATTGTGAATTCTGTTGCGTAGGATGAAGCACTGCAGATTTAAGTGATTATACCACGGGAGTGATTGGCTTCGCAGGGTGGCTAAGTCATCCACTAGTGGTCGCGTAGTGGTTTCCTGGCCACGAAAATCACTTGGGTACTGTACTCCACTGAACAAACACTTTCGCGTGGTTGACTTTACAAACTAGAGCTACATGTACCGTTGGTGCAGTGCCGTTAACTGCATCGGGGATTGCTCTAGAGGCTACATGAGGTAACTGACGGACAGAATCTGTCTCCTGAAATCGAGTTACTCTAGTATCTAAGGCCCGCCGTACACGATCATATGTTTCACCACATTTTCTGAATATGCTCAATAAATGTTTACCTGTCGGTCTGGCATTTAAAGTCCAACAGGCCCAGAATCAGTTTTTCCAAAAAATCTTCCGAAAAATATTACCATATTAGTCCAATGAAGACAAAAATCACCGTCAGTACCCATGATGACACTTCGTGGTGAAGAATGACGAAGATTGATGGGGGAAGTTACCTGGACAGCACATGTTGAAAGCCTAAATACATTTTGAAATCAGAAGTGACTACAGGATGACTGTGACATGTTGAAGCCGGTCAAGTGTACTTTCCGATGATTTTGACAGGGATTCCCACTGAATCTATGAGAATGAAACTACCATCGCTGACATCGCTTTTAGAGTTTCGAAACATGCCAGAAATGTCATTGTTTTATTTGAAGTATTTCCTCGAATGTTAACTTCCATAGAATTAGCCTTGAAAGCTGTACTTCTTGTGTACGTGTGGGCAGAAATGCACAAGTCACGTCAAATCACAACGCTCTGTTTTGCAGGATGTTTGTGTGTATTCAACTTCAGCTTGCTCCAGCAACATTATACAATACATCCATGTAACACAACCCCTGTCATGCCTGTAGTGGAATATCCGCTGTCAAACTGACACAAAGTTGCATAGCATTTTTTGCAAAAACTGTGAATTCGTACAGACAACATTTCTGCATTGGAGAATCATTGACGATATGTTGACGGCACACAAAACATTAGAAGAGAAATGATGGGTGATCCAATAGTAGCAGCGTTTTAAAAGGCATACGTTCATGAGAGCTACCCTAGCCGTCAATTCGTGTTTTTGTTTGAACACGAGTTAAAGCAGCTGGACGTCCAAGTTGTAAACACTCATTCACTGGTTCTCTATCCACGCGACGCCTGGGGTGCTGCCACCTATTGTCGGTGATATGTACTGACGTGAATATCGTGAGTGAGTTGCATTGGACCGGGCACCAGTCTAACGATCACGGGGCGCTACTGGTGCTGCCACCTTCACGAAGGAATAAAACTAGTTTGCCGACCACAGTTTGTAAACAAACTGGTTTGTTTACAACTTGGACGTCGAACTCCTTTAAGAAAGTCGAGTGAAAGTGGCATGTTTCCATGTGAAATAATCTGATTGATGATCGACTGTGACTATACTGTAATAACGTAATTGTTGCCAACAATCATTCGCAACTTGTGTTTGAACAAAAACACGAATCGACAGCTGGGATACATGTAGCTCTCATAAATCTATGACTTCAAATATTAGTTGGTGTTCAGAATAAAGTAGTAACACAGGTGTGTTCCGAGCATCCTTGATAAAAAAAGCTTGCCTTCGCCAACCTCAGGCCACTTATTCGATCAACTTGTACCACAACGAGCTGAAGCTTTAGACCGCCGTAAAGAAACATCGCACTTGATCAAAACCCATTCACAACGTGATTGTGTTTTGATTGGTTTCTTGGCCAAGAACATGCTGATTCATTCTCACGGTTGAGCCGTTTTAATTATCTTGTCCGGCTTGTGGTCAGCGCAAGCAGTTTCACAGAGTTTCGCCAAGACTATAGGATTTGCTCGAAATGAATTTGTCCCTTAAGGGTGTTTAAGACTTAGACGCGTGTAACTTCGTGAAATGCATGGTGGAAGTGTGTGCATTATTTAGTGAAGTTACACGCGTCTAAGTCTTAAACACCCTTTATGAATGTGGCCCTAAGACTACCGTCTAAATACCTATTAGGTAAAATTAATATTTAGGGAGAAATCCCGTGGTATTTTTGGGGTCCTTATTAATTTATACTACCCCACCCAACCCACCACCAAAATCAGAGTCGGGAGCTAAGAGCGAAATATGGCATTGCTCTAGCGATCGACGAAGTTCTATTTTATTCCATCCTTCTGCACTTTTAAGCAGCATTCTGAGCAGGCATTACATACGGGACCCAATTAGCCAACCAGCCATCCTACAAATACACACAACTGACGACATGAGACCAAATCGATTCAGAAGCCAGGTTTTACAGACAATGTGGATGATGAGCGTCCAATTTATCCCCTAACGTACCACAAGCTCGTCTTCGAGAGCAAGGAAGAAATCAACAAAAAGAAATCAAGTTACTCCTTTGTGCGAGGCTTCCAAAGACAAAGTGGTCTAGCAGATAATTGAAAGTTGTTGACCATGAGATAACAAATACTCTGACGACAAATTCAAGCGAGCAGGGAACTAAGAAAATACATGAAGACGACCACGCTGATTGTAGTGCATTTCTTCAGGGACCTTCCTTAGCTGATGGCACTGACGTCATATAAGACTTGTGTGTTGACTGAATAGGAGCAGTTAGCCACGTTTATTGCCAAAAGATGGCAGCTAAGTTCTAGCGGACCAACATAAAAGAAAATTCTCTTGATTGGTGCTCAATCAATCATAAATGACGTACATGTATGTGTCCGCTAGGCATTGATAACTGGACCGTAGTGTCACCTATTGGTCAACTGACTGACAGCTTCTTTTGGGAAGGTTCGTACTTACTGAGAGTTTTTTTTAACTTTCAAGAAGTGCTGAAGTTGGCCTACTTCACCAGCTCTTCGTGACGATCTCTTGAATTCGAGGAAAAAAAGACGGGACCGACTCGCAGCAAAAGACACGCGAACCCTCGAATTCCAACTGCACGCAGACTTGAGAGAAATCTCTTGATTAACGTTCAGTGTTAAAAACGTGCACCGATTTTTTTTAAACTCTTACTTTTACTGAAGGACAAAAAATGATGTGAAGACGCTTAGGTCAACTGATAAGACTTCAAGACTTAGATGTGACACGTAACTATATACAGGTTTTGATTCAGATTTAGAGACATGAATTCACAGCATACGTGTGTGAATCGTTCAGACGGGCAATTAAACACTGATTTTTTTATCCGTGTCTGCCATCATTATAAAGGTGTTTCGTGAGTGAAGCCTCGAATGGGAAGGGGGACTTGTGCATGATAAATGTTAAAAACAAAGTCGATCTAGACGATGAACAGCGAAAGGAGGCGTGTCTTTATTGCCAGCTCGACGAACAATGCTGAATTTGAAGCCTGCTTGTCAAGCTAGCTCGATAAATAACACTGAATCCACGTACTCCTCATCGAGCGGCTTGACAAATAAGACCGAAAGTAGTGCTTATTCATCGAGCGGCTCGATAAATAAACCTCGTCTTTTAATTATCTTGTCCGGCTTGAGGTCAGCGCAAGCAGTTTCAGAGAGTTTCGCCAAGACTATAGGATTTGCTCGAAATGATATAATTTGTCCCTTAAGGGTGTTTAAGACTTAGACGCGTGTAACTTCGTAATGCATGGTGAAAGTGTGTGCATTATTTAGTGAAGTTACACGCGTCTAAGTCTTAAACACCCTTTATGAATATGGCCCTAAGACCACCGTCTAAATACCTATTAGGTAAAATTAACATTTAGGGAGAAATCCCGTGGTATTTTTGGGGTCCTTATTAATTTATACTACCCCACCCACCCCACCACCAAAAATCAGAGTCGGGAGCTAAGAGCGAAATATGGCATTGCTCTATAGCGAAGTTCTATTTTATTCCATCCTTCTGCACTTTTAAGCAGCATTCTGAGCAGGCATTACATACGGGACCCAATTAGCCAACCAGCCATCCTACAAATACACACAACTGACGACATGAGACCAAATCGATTCAGAAGCCAGGTTTTACAGACAATGTGGATGATGAGCGTCCAATTTATCCCCTAACGTACCACAAGCTCGTCTTCGAGAGCAAGGAAGAAATCAACAAAAAGAAATCAAGTTACTCCTTTGTGCGGAGCTTCCAAAGACAAAGTGGTCTAGCAGATAATTGAAAGTTGTTGACCATGAGATAACAAATACACTGACGACGAATTCAAGCGAGCAGGGAACTAAGAAAATACATGAAGACGACATGGTGATTGTAGTGCATTTCTTCAGGGACCTTCCTTAGCTGATGGCAATGATGTCATATAAGACTTGTGTGTTGACTTAATTGGGAAGGTTCGTACTGACTGAGTTTAAAAACTTTCAAGAACTGCTGAAGTTCGCCTACATCACCAGCTTTTCGTGATGACCTCTTCAATTCGATGAAAAAAAAGACGGTACCGGCACGGAGCCGAAAGTTATAACACGCGAACCCTCGAATTTCAACAACACGCAGACGACAGAGAAATGTCTTGATGAACAGACAGTATTAAAGACTTATATCGACTTTTTTCACCGAGGGACAAAAAATGATGCGAAGACGCTTGGGTCAATTGATAAGACTTCAAGACTTAGATGTGACGCGTAACTACATGTTTTGATTCAGGTTTAGAGACATGAATTCACAGCATACGTGTGTGAATCGTTCAGACGGGCAATTAAACCCTGTCTGATTTTTTATCCGTGTTTGACATCATTATAAGGTGTTTCGTGAGTGAAGCCTCGAATGGGAAGGGGGACTTGTGCATGATAAATGTTAAAAACAAAGTCGATCTAGACGATGAACAGCGAAGTAAAGCTTAGATAATTAGAAAAACGTTCTGTCCTCCCCGAAGCACCAGAAAGATATTTCATGCTACGTAAAAAACCCTTCGGTATTCAACGAAACATGCACATCAGATAGTGCAACTGTAAAGATTGTCCCCCTGTAAAAAGTGTCCGCTTCTATTGTCCATCGCCAGAGATTAGAATGTACCATCTATGTATTACCATTATTGTAAAGCGCACTGAGGTTTCTTTGAAACGTAGGGCGCTATATAAGCACTTCTATTATTATTATTAGGCCTATTCATAGCAATAGGAACTTTTGTTCTTAGGACAGTTTTTCCTGAGGACATTCTTTCCTTTCACACCTCTTTTAATTCTCAATAAAACAAGTCTATGTAATTTGACTGCCTGATCATGAGTAGGTAAGACCTTGGACATCAGACCATATCCCTTGTAATGACAGTGGCATCCGGACTGTTGCTAAAAGGGCACTAAAAGCTTCCCGAATAATCATAGGTGACGAAATCATAATTATTTGACCACTGAGTGATATTTTGGTTCGTTCTGGTCAGATTCAAGATACAGAATAGCACAAAATTGACACACAAAATGATAATAAGCAAGAAGTCAATCTCCAGAATTCACGAATTTTCGACCCCAACCGGGGTCTTTTTCAAGTGGAACTTTACAATCTGAAACTCTAGAAAAGACTGAGCTGAAACCCGAATGTAGAACTAACACCTGTGTAGAAAGGATGAGTTAATTAAACGTTAATTGCTCACTCATCCTGTCTACACAGGTGTTAGTTCCACATTCGGGTTTCAGCTCAGTCTTTTCTAGAGTTTCAGATTGTAAAGTTCCACTTGAAAAAGACCCCGGTTGGGGTCGAAAATTCGTGAGTTCTGGTCAGATTGGGGCTTTTTAGAAGGATTTTACTCCGACATTCCTCGAAGGTAGCAAAATTAGAACTTCGAGAAAATTGTTATGGGGTCCAGCACAAGGACACAACGGAAACATAATATCGGTCTATAGATTGTGACAAGTTATGGTCATCCCGGGGCCCCAAAGTACCATGGGTGGCTAATCTGATAGGTGTTCAGCATCTTGGTGGGCACCCCAGACTCCCAGACGCCGTGAAAAGAGGGCTTCGCCTTTCAGTAGCTTGACAAAATCCGTGAACCCAATATCAGAATTCCTTAAGTAACCAGCTGCATTGATTATTTGTCAAACCAAAGATCGGTTACAGGCCAATCGCTACCCATTACCGCGTTCGGCTAATCAAATAAGGATTTAGACGTCTGTGAGATCAGCTGCTGTTAGCGATACGTAGGTATTGGGTGTAGAGTGCGTCTCAAAAAATAGCTTACAAAGAATAAAGAAGCCATGCGACTTAAGCCAGGAGCATACGAGGCGATATCGCAAGCGATCTACTCGTCACCGATCTTCTCGCCAGCGACCGCAGACTAGGTCATCCACTTTGGTGCTGTTTGCCAATGGGCGACTAAAATCGCCGACGAGAGGATTCCAGGCATCGCTGTCCAGCGCACACTTGGCAAGTGAGCAAAATCGGCGGTTGTCGCCATCAGATCGCTTGGGATATCGCCTGCTGTGCTGCTGGGTTTAGTGGTGAGAGAACAGTGAACCGACCGCGTCAGCGACGCCAGGTCTAAGAGAAACATAACATGTAGTTTGAAAGGCGATCAAGCAGGATTTCCTGGAAGTTTACAAGTTTTGCCTTAATTAGAAGTGCTTTTATGAGAATCCATCCTTCTCGACTCCAAAGTTTAAAAGTACATCGACTCCGAAGTTCATCTCGTGTCATCACAGCCAACCAGGCTTAATCCGAAACCCTTTACTCTGATCATTATCCATCACTAGGGATGGCCAAGGTCGAAGCTGCGGACCTCTTAGAAGGTTCACCATTGACTATTGGGCCGCAGGGATTTCTATAAAAGAACCATTAATGGACAGAATGATGTAACTACTGATTGGTTGAACGCTAATGTCTTTACCGGCTGGCGAGTTTGATTACTGCTGTGAACTTGACTCGTCCTGGTTCTAGGCAGACGTCGACGCTCCGCTCTTTTGACTTCGAATGCAACTTTGGATTTTTATGGGCAAAATTAGGTGTATCATGCAGAAAAGTTAGGATGTTGAGGAAGATGATGAAGCAGACATGACACTTGCAGTAGCCATTCAAAACAAACTAAGTGAAAAACTCAGGAGACCACAGGACGACAGGACCCCCTTCCCCAAACATAAGAGCAAATCCATTCTGTACATGCGATGTCGTGCTTGAGATTGTTTCTCCACACAAAGTGTTCATGTTTTATATCATTTATATTTCAGGTTGCCTGCATAGTCGTCCTCTGTGCTTGCCTTGTTTTAGGAAAGCCAGCGCCATCCGGTAAGTAAACTTTTTCATGTGAAGCACAGGTTTACGTTGCAAAATACAGACACTGGAATACTCGTTCATAGCGCATTAAAAATTCGGATCGGTCTAAGTACCACCTTTTGGCCTGTCTAAGTGGAACTAAGTGTAGAACCTGTAAAGGTCTTCACACTCGGCGGAAGTAAGTGTAGTATGTGAAAATGCCTTCACTGTCAAATGGAAGTAAATGTACTACCAACGGTTACCTGTTAAAGGCTTTCACTGTCTAGTGGAAGTACGTGTAGTACCTTAAAGGTCTTCACTGTCTAAGTGGAAGTAAGTGTAGTACCTGTAAAGGTCTTCACTCTCTAAGTGGAAGTAAGTGTAGTACCTGTAAAGGTCTTCACTCTCTAAGTGGAAGTAAGTGTAGTACCTGTAAAGGCCTTCACTGTCTAAGTGGAAGTAAGTGTAGTGCCTGTAAAGGCCTTCACTCAATCACTGTCTAGGCGGAAGTAACCGACACCGCAGACCTGCTTATATTTAGAACATCCGGTTCCTGTCATTTCACTTGTGAAGCTCACCAGCAGCCACCGTGCCGGAATTGTGGTCCAAGTTCTCCCTTTCACCGCAGAGACAATTTCGTATGAAAAATTCCGGTTCTTTCAGCAGAAACTTCCGTCTTGAGGAAGTTCCATCTTGCATGTCTTGAGGAAGTTTATCTGTCTCGGCTACAGGCGCAAATATGGATGTAGTGTCTTTGTATCTACTTTAACAATGAGAGATGCGTTTCACTTTAAGCAACTTTCAATGAAGCCATGCAAATATAGACATTAACAATGGTATGAACACAACAAGACAACAGTTTCGCCTCGAGACACCTTTGGAGCTAAACATAGTAATCACAATTGCAATTCTTTTCTCTTTCTCAAACTTCCAAAAGTATAGGATCTAGTCATTCCTAAAATAGTGTCAAATATATGAATATGCAAAAAGTAAGCCTCCATGTATAAAAAAAATGCACGGAGTCCCTCTGGACACATGGAATAATTTTTTTCGCCACCATTGTTCATCAGTTGTAATATTCCAGACAGTGAGGAATATCAGTCACGAATACTCAGCATCAGCATCACAACCTTAAAGCACCACGGTATTGCCACTTTCTGTCGACAGCCGGCGCCACCGACACCATTCTCCAATACTGTAGTTTAGCCTTTCGCCCCAGTGTTGGAGAATGTATGATTACACTATAATGCACGTAGTGGCATGCGTGGTTTACCAAGTCGTCAATAGAGGTCTCCCTTAACGCGGGTAGGTGTAACGCAGGATTGGGAAGCAATACTGTGGTCCTTTAAATGAAGGGAGAGAGCTTACATTCATAATCAAATATTTCATTCACCAATCAATTAAATTTCTGTGCTCATTCTATTTCCTCGGAAAATTAATTTACATTTTCATGAATAATTGCATTCGTTCTGTTATCATCAATTAGTTGCTAATTTTGGCTGCTAACACTGTGCCATTAACAGCTTCTTTTTTACCAGTAATGAATTTAATGGAATGCCTCTTTTAAAACCTAAAGTTTAATTCTCTAACTTCGTCCTGATTGCGGGTCGCTTTCTTTCAACAAAAATCATCGGTTCACCACTTGCTCAATACACGTAGCTTCCAACGAGACTTCGGGAGAAATGTGCCCCTTGGTCTTCATACGTGAAAAGGACTTCACAAATTCATCTTAATTTAAAAAAAATCCCAGTGGTTTCTGGGTTCGGTGGTCGACAGGAAAAAGAATCAAGAGTGTAAAAGCGAGGACGACTCCCCAAGTGTCAATCTACGCGAAAGTATTTTTATCATATGTCATCATGTTTGTTCCATCTTCATTAGTCAGGGAGGTTTAGAAATCAAACGATAAACGTAAACTTAACGACAACGTTATTTTTGTACCGAAAATGTAATATAAAATATCTGGTGAATGTGTCGTATGAAAAATAACGCTGTCGTAAAGATTACGTTTATCGTTTGATTTCTCAACCTCCCTAATGGTAGCAATAACCTACGTAGGTCCTCGCACGGCTGACGTACATCATCGAGGTAAAAATCAAGCTTTAGGCTTTAACAAAATGAGATGACTGGGTTCAATTGTTTGCTTTCTTCTTGTGCTTGTCTGAGCTATATATACCCCATGTCTGATGTTCCTGCCCCGGGTGGAAAATTTGCGCTACTTTTTCGATTCCCAAATTTCCACCGTCAAGTTGGCGATGCGAATAGCTGCTTTGCTGACGGCAACGCTTCAGAATGTTCACGACAAAAGGGAAAGTTAAGAAGGGGACACGGGTTCTGTTCAGTGGGCGTTTCTGCCATTGTATCATCCGCCGTTTCCGTCAACGCTGAAAAGTGCTCGAGGAAAAACCACTACGTACTTTTAGTTGAACAAAAGGAGGCATATCNAAGCGAGGACGACTCCCCAAGTGTCAATCTACGCGAAAGTATTTTTATCATACATGTATGTCATCATGTTTGTTCCATCTTCATTAGTCAGGGAGGTTTAGAAATCAAACTATAAACGTAAACTTAACGACAACGTTATTTTTGTACCGAAAATGTTATATAAAATATCTGGTGAATGTGTCGTACGAAAAATAACGCTGTCGTAAAGATTACGTTTATCGTTTGATTTCTCAACCTCCCTAATGGTAGCAATAACCTACGTAGGTCCTCGCACGGCTGACGTACATCATCGAGGTAAAAATCAAGCTTTAGGCTTTAACAAAATGAGATGACTGGGTTCAATTGTTTGCTTTCTTCTTGTGCTTGTCTGAGCTATATATACCCCATGTCTGATGTTCCTGCCCCGGGTGGAAAATTTGCGCTACTTTTTCGATTCCCAAATTTCCACCGTCAAGTTGGCGATGCGAATAGCTGCTTTGCTGACGGCAACGCTTCAGAATGTTCACGACAAAAGGGAAAGTTAAGAAGGGGACACGGGTTCTGTTCAGTGGGCGTTTCTGCCATTGTATCATCCGCCGTTTCCGTCAACGCTGAAAAGTGCTCGAGGAAAAACCACTACGTACTTTTAGTTGAACAAAAGGAGGCATATCAAAAGAAGAAAGGTATAGGAAACCGGTGTCGCAGAATCTAATGACCCCAGTATAAGATGCCCCTAAACAATACATTTTACATCAGATCTACGAATTTAGCTGTACCAATCAGTTGGACTCTATGACCCTTAATCAGTGACGAAAGTACAAGCAAGCATCAGGAGGACACCTCCAAGAGCAAGTACAGGAACTGTCCAGTTTACTTGTCAGTCGTGAACAAGCAACGGGAGTTAAGAAAACTGGCCGAGCTGGTACTTACTCCGAGAGGGGCTTTAGATTCTATCACACCGGAGATTAGCTGAACAACTTTTACAAGAACTTAGTGTCAAGTTTGTGGCTGTGCGTGGACTTGGCTTCTGTTGTAAGCGAAGGTTCAGAATGGACCTTCGCGCTCATAACGTTCCCCCATATCTTTACACAGTATACATGTATGTCCACAAGGTCCAAGATAGGTTGCAGTACAGGTGGTAGGCCTACATGTACATGCAGGTCTATAGGTAGAGATGCCCTGTCGTCGTGGCCCCCTAATATCCACACATGCGCGACATCTCTACAGCGGATATTAGGAGGGCGAATGTCCAGTATATAATGGTCTCCACTTACTCAAGCCAGACAGTTGAAACCTATTCATCAATGCATGTCCTACATTCATGATCCATTTAGCACAAACACTTTGATTATCGTTGTCAATTCTGTTATTTTGAGTTTGTGAATGTAATGACCTTGTAATGTTTAATGACTTTCTGAATGTAAATCAGTTGAATCGTCTGCCCCGGTAACCTCCACCCATTGAAAATAGCGTTCCCACGTGTGGATGATTTACTTCGAAACGTCTGTTTCCCAGTGTTTTCCAAACAATGGGAGACACACAGAAAAATGGCAAATATCCTGATAAATTACACATATCCTGATAAATTTCCCACAAAGGCGTCCATTGAAAAGGACCCGACCCGCTTTCGGTGTGCTGCCCTCTATCGCAGCTGTGATCCCCATTGTTGCAGATGTCCTCATCAACGATAAGAAGAAATCTGAGAAACCAAAAATCATCCTTCGTTCATCGGTGGTGCGGGCCACGTTTTCTTGCAGGGTTTCCGCCAGGATTGTCAAGGAGGGGGGAGAAAAAAAAATTCCCCCAAAAAATTTTTTTCGAAAAAAAATTTTTTTCAAAATTTTTTTTGGGGTTTTTTGGTTAAAAATAGCCTCCAGAGTCATTTTTACACTCCAAAATGCATAATCAGTCTTCCTTCTGCATGAAAATTGCATTTGAAATGTGACAAATTAAAGAAAAACACTACTGAAGTGAAAATAGTGATATTTGAAAAAGGTTAGTCTGCAAACTTGAGGGGGGGATATCCCCTCCTTGAAATTTTTGAGGAGGGGATTCATCCCCCCATCCCCCCCCCCGCTCTGGCGGAAACACTGTCTTGGGCGGCGCCTTCGTTGCTCCCTCACGACTCGGCCTTCGGTGATCGAAGATGTCGTTCATAGGGAATGAAAAAGGGCTTTTTTGGGACACCATGTAATACCTTCACTACAACCTAATCACTTACACGACAGATTTGACGTCCATGAGATCTTTTAAACCTCATCACAGAAAGTATAAGTTTCAAAGATGAGAACGACGATAAAGGATTTTAAAGCTGAAATACTTCGCTATCTCTTAAAGTGAACAATAAAGGAAGAGATAGAGAATAGCGTATTGAATATAATGGATATCATCTGCAACGTTGACAGCTTGTCAAAGCTTTGGTATGTACCTAATATCAGTATGAGCATTAAGTTCTAAGATGAGTATTCCTTTCCTCTCTAAAAGCCCGGATGAACCAGGTGGCTGGTTTTAGAGATCTCGCGTGATCCTTTCCTTATGTTTCAATGTTATCAATGAACACCTGACGAATTTGTAGTCGCGACTTGGTGGCTAATTGAAATGTGTCCTTTGAGCCAGGGTGTTTAAGTTGTGAGCAGCCTCAACGCTTCGATATGAGGAGATTGAAGAGGATTACCACTAAGAGAAGTTAGTTTGAGTCTTATCAACTGCAAAAGAGTCGAGCGTAAGCTTGTCTTAAAGGACCACGGTATTGCCACTTTTTCTCGACAGCCGGCGCCACTGTGCCACTCTCCAACCCAGGGACCAACGACGTTTTGGCGAGTTGACCCGATTTCCTCCGTACATTTTGTAATGCATTTTTGTAGTTCGTGTTACTGCCGCTAGGTGGCTCCCTCTACGTCGGCAGTCAAATAACGCATTTGAGATTCAATACCGTGCTCCTTTAAAAGGCAGTTGAAATTCTGCTTATCATCGGTGGGAGTGTACGTTCGTGAAGTAACAGCCCTATCTGTGCTACCATGCATGTAAAGATGTTGAGAATAGTTATTACGTCAATCAAGCATGCTGTCTCTGATCACTTTTGAGGAGATACCGCCTTTCAGAAGAGTGGTAGGAAGTTAAAGATAATGTATCACGACTTCATTGTTTACATTTAATGTTTGTAAACATGGATGTTTACATTATGTTATTTTGGACTTTTGGGACATGCCAACCCACCAAATTGAATATTTTCAGTATCAAAAGAATTTCTAGAGGGGCATGCCACCAACATATTACTCATAAGACAAAGAAAGACGAGACATAAACAAACAAAATGTAAATAAACAAAGATTTTCGTGGCCCACGAAAATATCCGTGATACATTATCTTTAAAATAGATAATTCTAGGATGGATTCGCAGTGAAAACTTAGTGCCACTCGAAGTTCGCAACTCTCAACACGGTTCGATGAATCCCATTTAGGCTTAACCAGAACATCCATCCGTTTAGAAAATCAGGTGAAATCAGGGACTCATGTGAAACTAAACCTTTTAGGATTGATGGCATTTCTCGCTAATCATGTTCAATGAAGCCACTCAGAAACTGCGCCCACTGAAGTGTCCTCAGGAACTGGACTGGACAAGTCTGGTGATACTACCATAAACAAATAAAACAAAACTTTTATTCGTTAGTGATACATGTATTACCAAAGACTGGAAAGTCATCAGCGAAATCGCGTGATCCTTTCCTTATGTTTCAATGTTATCAATGAACACCTGACGAATTTGTAGTCGCGACTTGGTGGCTAATTGAAATGTGTCCTTTTGAGCCAGGGTGTTTAAGTTGTGAGCAGCCTCAACGCTTCGATATGAGGAGATTGAAGAGGATTACCACTAGAAGAAGTTAGTTTGAGTCTTATCAACTGCGAAAGAGTCGAGCATAAGCTTGTCTTAAAGGACCACGGTATTGCCGCCTCTTTCTCGACAGCCGGCGCCACCGCGCCACTCTCCAACTTAGGGACCAACTACGTTATCGACGAATTGACCCGATTTACGACGTACATTTTGAAATGCATTTTTGTAGTTCGTGTTTTGCCGCTAGGTGGCTCCCTCTACGTCGGCAGTCAAATTACCAATCAGAGACCGTGGTCCTTAAGGCAGTTGAAATTCTGAGTATCATCAGTGGGAGTGTACGTTCGTGAGGTAACGGCCCTATCTGTGCTACCGTGCATGTAAAGATGTTGAGAATAGTTATTACTTTAATCAAGCATGCTGTCTCTGATCACTTTTGAGGAGATACCGCCTTTCAGAAGAGTGGTAGGAAGTTAAAATAGATAATTCTAGGATGGATTCGCAGTGAAAACTAGTAGTGCCACTCGAAGTTCACAACTCTCAACACGGTTCGATGCATCCCATTTAGGCTTAACCAGAACATCCATCCGTTTAGAAAATCAGGTGAAATCAGGGACTCATGTGAAACTAAACCTTTTAGGATTGATGGCATTTCTCGCTAATCATGTTCAATGAAGCCACTCAGAAACAACGCCCACTGAAGTGTCCCCAGGAACTGGCCAAGTCTGGTGATACTACCATAAACAAATAAAACAAAACTTTTATTCGTTAGTGATACATGTATTACCAAAGACTGGAAAGTCATCAGCGAATACTTGGCGAACAATTTTAAAGTTTGTCTCATGCTTGAGTCACATGTCTGTTAAAAAATATGTACGATTTTACAGAAGGGTGTCCGGCCTGCGAAATTTTTTTTCCCACTCTGGTCCGGGCTCAGGTGTACATGTATCTTATTAGCCTATGACCAATCAGCGTACTCATGTCCTAGATCTATGCCCGACACAATAGCCCCCCCAAAATGTAACCTTAATCGACCATGTCATGTTTATGCCTATATAAGTGGAGAACTAATTTCATCCCGGCAATGTCATGTGGCTTGATGATCTTCATCAATGTTTTGATAAAAATTCCAACAGATCATTTAAACGGAAACTGAGCGAGATAGAATAAGGAATTACAATTTTTCCACATTACCTGGAGGCAAACATTACCAGCGTACATAGGCATGTATTTTGAGACATACAATATGAAGGTAGGCGAAATCGCACAAAAAAGCGTCCACATGCATTAAAAATGTATATGTCAACAACAATTCCACGTGTTCATAAATTATCCAGCTGCGACACGAGAAATGATAGGTCATAAGCAAATGAGTTATATCTGAGCCCGGAACCAGAGTGGGAAAAAAAATTTCGCGTCCGGCCTGCAGCACCGTTTCCGTAACTACCTGTAGATTCACAGGCTACATTACTTTTTAGGGGGAAGACAGATCTGCGGAGCCATATGACACTTAGAGTAGATGACAATGCTTGTGCATCCGTTCTACGCTCCTTTGGACGAAAATTGCCAAATTAACTTCAGTAAAATCACTTGTGAATCTAGAGAATAATTCCGGGAACTCTGCTGCAGGGTCTTTTCTATCAAATCGCCAATATTTTTAAATAATATGTTTTCCCCACCCCCTTATCTTTTTTCTTTCCTATTAAAAGCCATTAAAAAATGCTATTCAGGATATGCAGGCCTACTCGACTTCCCCTTTTGCAGCATGACGCAATAACATTTTGCAAATGTTAAATTTTTAAGATGGAGAAACTGAGATGCATGCCTTGACGTATTAGTTGATTCCCATGCCGATAAACGTATTAAACAAACTGACAAATGAATATTGACCATGTACCAAAGATTAAATTTGCGCTGTTGCCTACCGAAAAAACAAATCTTCTATAATAAACTCTGATCAAAGGGTTCAGGTAAGAAGTTTTATGTAATTTTTGGAATAAAAATTCATCGTTTACAGAGTCAATATTGCTACAAACAGGCGGGCTTTGATGTTGATCTTTACGAGTAGCAAAACTGGTGATGCTCCGATCTTTGCCATAAAGAAGGTCTCTGTCATGACTGTTAACATTCCGCCAGGAAGTGCACGATAGGGACGCTTATGTAATACATGATTTTTATATCATGAATTGCGATTAGGTGCCTTTAATTGACTCTCACAAGAATGGTTCATCAAATCGTTTTAATTTTTGCATTAAATGTTTAGTGCACGTACTATTCGACCGCAATGCAATTAAAGGACAAGCTCCCCAAATAAAATCAATTGAAAACTGCCTGGTTGATGCCAAGGGGAACTCAAAGATTCACATCAATTAGTTCCTGTTCCCCGTGTTGGTCCCACCGGGCGACACAAGGCTTCCCGCTGCCATTCTTAGTAGTTCCTGCACGCCCAATGCTTGATTTCATAATCTGATAGCCTTACGTGCAATTGTTGATATTTCCAACAGAAAATTTGCCACGATGTTGTAATAACTTTCATGGCGTCGTATTACCATGCCCTGGGTAATAATATTTCCAAACTGTGGGAACGTGTTTCGGTTAAATGATGATGCTTGAGTCAGGCTCGACAGAGTAAGGGTGGAAGAGTCCCTTATTCATGATTACAATGCAAGACATCGAGCTTGCTTTATGGCATGAAGATTGTGAAGATATGTGGCTGGTTGGTACATACTGTACTTTCGCACCTCAAATATCATTCAACAATATTCAAGCTCGTCCAACTCGCAAAAGCACCACAATGACGAAGCATTATACCAACTGTAGACGGGTTTAGGACATGCCCTGTTGATAGCTGCCCAGCCAGACTTCGTCAATTTCATATTTAGTGCAGGAAATAAAAAAGACTACCCGGATGACTTTCTCCATCAACAATAGATCGGTCGACACTTCCCTATCACGGTCACCAAAATCCCACCCCATCAAAATTGGTGATTTCAACTTTGAACATTACAAAGATGCCTTTCTAAATCAATTCATCTCTTACTAATTCTGCCATTTCACCTACGTCATTACAGACAACCATTTTGAAAAAAATCCCATCTGTACCTGATTACTGAGATCTTAATTAGCAACAAACTAAGCGTGTATTCCACACGTCATTTCGACACAAAACGTGAAATATTATTCCCTGTCCTGTTTTAGTTGCTTTTATTCTATAATTACCATCTACAATACGTTTCGTGACGCGTTCGTTGCTGTTTTTCAATGCGAAAACTAGGTACCATGTGTCGTGATTAGAGCGATAAGCACGCCTCAAGGTATAGAATTATTCCGATAATACTCCGCCTTGGAAAATGACAGTTTGTAGAAAATTTCAATTAAGACCTGGCAATGAGTCTGGGTAAACATACGAAGTAGTTTTCGTATGGTTTAAGTAGGCCATGTCTCACATTTGATGAGAGATTTCTCGAATTAATATCTGGACTTAAAAGTAATTCCAGTCAGCATTGATCGTATATTTTTGTGGAGTCGCGGTTTTTTGGTGTCTCATAACTACATGTAGCAGTCATATGGTCTCAAGTTCGAATCCCCCGCGCCCTTAATCAAGTCGTGACTAGGCACTTTCCCACGGGCTTAGTTAATCTGCGTTAAAGTGCAAAATAACGTATAAAAAGCCCACTACAGTCCAATGGATGAAAGCAACAGGCGAACACTCTGAACAGAGGCGGTTTTCTCAAACAACTGTGCGTCAATGCAAGCGCTCTTTCCAAATGTCAACAATGACCAAAAACACTGAGGCTGAAATATGTCGGCGAAATTATTTTTGACATTCTTTCACTAACATGAGAAAATATCAATAAAAACAATGGAAATTGATGGAAACAACTTTATATTTTGGGGAAACAGTCTGCCGCCGCTACGTACAAAGCTAATGCGCTTCTGTTTACAATGCTGACATTTTAAGGTAAAAAACATTCCTGCTCACAATTTCTTACTTCAATCAATATATATAATATGATGACACAGGGAATCTGGTTAATCAAAGGTATTTTTATGAGTTATCATGCACCGGGAATTAATGAGTTGAAAGTTTTTAAATTGGAAGGTTGCAACGAAACACACGTTGAAAAAGACAACAATAATGTCAGCCATTAGCCAGTAATCCTTCGTAATTTGCGTTGCTTTATTTCAAATATTTCAAATATAATCTGGGCGCGTTTCCTATTAACTTTATATCTATCCTGAAACCGACCTTACTAATAATATCTGTGGACGGTTCATTCTATTTTATACCCAATTACAAATCTGTAAAACAGTAATTCTTGTAATGTATCATCTGATAAGCCCTCTGGCTTGATGTTAAAATGCATAAGTTTTTTTGTATGTGCAAAGGGAAAATTCAGCCTTGTAAGAACAAAAGGAACGACTGATCAAAATGTTTCTCGACGCAGTGCAACAGATTGGAGACGTCGGAAAAAGAGGTACAACTGCTCACAGCGCCTCCCAGTGGCGGTTATTGGCAGGTACCTCATTGGCCAACCACACTTCGAAATAAAAAACGACAAAGGAGTGAGGCGCATTTTATTGTTACAAGTACCTTCTGTTGATGCGTTCATCTTGATGCACTTAGACGTTGGTAAATCGTAGCAGAACTGCTGAAAAATATTTGCTTCACATCCGAGATTGAGACGATGATTCAACGCTTGTTGAAGAGTCAAAACGGTACGACCAATTCAACTTTCTTAGCTATTGGAAAATATGCACCGCAGAAAATTTGCCTGCCAAAAAAACAAAACCACAGTCCTTTTTAAGTAGTCTTGTGCACTGATGACAATAATATCAGCTCAAGTCTACCAACGACAACTGATTTTCCGCTGATGTGTCAGGGTAAGGCTTTACGTAATCCAGCAATAATTGCCTGCGTCACGAACGCACAGAAGCAACTGAGGTATCTGTCCACCAACACTTTTTGCCAATCACGTCATTTCCCAAAGCCCAAATCTCCATTGCTAAAAACACTAATTAAAAAACACCACCTGCGCGCGAGACTGAGTGACGGTGGACACGTCCCTGAGTACAGTCTCTTCACCAGCTTTCATTCGACACAAAAACTTGGTCAACAAGCTGAGACTGGAGGGAGACAGACAGAGAAAGCGTGTAGAAAAAATATCCATTTCGTTGTAGTTCTAGATCTAGAATAAAAAGGTATGTTGCCTTTCTGTCACAAAACGCCATCCGCTTCTCATTAGAGATCAGTGCATTTTCGCTTGGCGAACTTTCTGATGATGCTCCACTCTGCTGTAGACAGTAAAGTGCACCTCGGCAGAAAAAAAACGGTCGTCATCTTTCCCCTTCTCACATTCCTGTTCCCACGTCTTTACTATTTTCCGCTCGTTCTCCTCTCTAAGTGCCCGTTCCTGCATGGCTTATGATTCTTTCAAATCGCTAATTTTCTTGTCAAATTCTTTCCTCCAACACATTCTTGGTAACACGGTCAGGTTCATTCTTCAGCTGTTCCTGGGTGTGGCTCTCTTCCATCTCCCGTGTGGTTGCAAGTGAGGGCCTGATCAGGTTATGTTAGGATTGCTACCGAGATATACTTTTCTGTCCATTCTCATCTCGGGTGATTTTGCATTATGTGTACATAGCTGGGAATGAGGTAATGATCGTGGTTGGGGACGAGGTTGGGAGCGAGTTTGGAGACGAGGTTGGGAACGATGTTGTGGGCGAGGATCTTGACGAAGTTAGGGACGAGGTTGGGGACGAGGTTGGAAACAAGGATGAGAACGTTGCTGAGGGCCCTCCATGCTCGGCAGGGCGGGGGCGTTCCCTTGCAGATAACAGCACACTCCCGACCCCAAATACACTTCACCCTATAACGACGAATAGTATCTGCATCAGTTCATTCAGCCAGCGGTGGCGAAAGAAGAGAAATCGCTGATAGTCCCCTCCAACTGATACCTTTCCGAACTTTCCAACTGATTTATAGTCCGTGATGTTAATGATGCTCTTGTGGCTAAACAATTTCCTGCGTGTTGTCAATTTGAAAATTATGAGGTGGAAAGTCATTTGACTGGCTTGCAGTTGCAAGTTCAACAATTATTCTCGGTGTAGATTACCTAGGACAGAATTGATGCTTCATAGCGGGTAGTATTTAAGTCTACTGGGATCGAGTCAAAATTGGACAGGGCTCCAATGCACTATAGTCATCACGTATATTGAAGGACGTTGGGTGCACGAGACTCATTCTTTGCGCAGGAAATCTCAGAAAGTTTGGCAAGATTCACCGCCCGCATGCACTCGGTCTTTTGATTTTTCGCAGCATTGGGTTTCAAGTATTTCAAAGCACACACAAAATTTCAAGGCAAAAGTGTTACATTTGTACATATACCCAATTAACCACCAAAAAAGCGTGCAAAAGCTCAGTTGATGTGACAGAGAGGCTGTTCTACTCATGATGGTGAAACTCAATTAATGTCGTCGTGTGAGTAATCCGTAATTAAGAACAAAAGATCGATAGTCATTTCCGGGTGAAATAGGTAGCGTTTAAAGTTCCATCAGCTCGCCCAATCGCATGGAATAGGGAGATTCTTGTCACGAAGATACATCAAGAGCCATGATGTGTTGAACTTGGAGGGCTACGTAATGCAGCTCGATAAAGGGCGACGATACTGGGTGANACACACAAAATTTCAAGGCAAAAGTGTTGCATTGTACCAAAAATAGAAAAGAGAGGTCCTCTCTTATCTATTTTTGATTGTACGTATACCCAATTAACCACCAAAAAAGCGTGCAAAAGCTCAGTTGATGTGACAGAGAGGCTGTTCTACTCATGATGGTGAAACTCAATTAATGTCGTCGTGTGAGTAATCCGTAATTAAGAACAAAAGATCGATAGTCATTTCCGGGTGAAATAGGTAGCGTTTAAAGTTCCATCAGCTCGACGGCCAATCGCATGGAATAGGGAGATTCTTGTCACGAAAATACATCAAGAGTATTGATGTGTTGAACTTGGAGGGCTACCTAATGCAGCACGATAACGTGCGATGATACTGGGTGATGAAGCCAGCACATAACGATCCCACCTGTTACATAACTCAAATAATGCAAAACTATTTTCTGGTCCAGCTCGTCGTGTATTGTAAGGAGCCTTAATAGCCGAATGGTTATCACGTCCGCTTAGCAGGCGGCAGGCTCTTCAATCCGTCGGAAGGGACAGTAAGCCGTGGTGCTTTGTAAACCTAGTGTCCTTGCAAGGGCAAGTGAAAGACCCTTCCAAGTGAGCAGCATGAGTAGCTTTAAATATTCACGACCAGGGCCAATAATGCTTCGGCTTCGGCACTGATGGAAAAAAACTAATACAAATATATCGTGTAAGACATTTTTCAGGACTGAATAGACCGCAACTGATAAAACCCATCCGCACGTTAAAACAAAAGTACTTCGTACTACAAGCAAAATCCATTCCTTCGAATCTTAAAAACACCAGGGCGTAGATTTTGTTTTATTTTATACCATTTAGTGTTTTGTGCAATTCTGCTATTCACAATTACTGAGGTACTGAATTCACTCGAGGTTAACAAATTTCGCAACGAATTCTGTAATTTTTGATCACCCACCGTCTCTGTGCAGCAGCAGATAATGGACCTGTCAGTTATAATTTGACGAATTTGACGGCTGTGTACACCACGATTTAACAGCAGACATTGCAGACACTCTCTATGCAAGAAAACAGCAAGGCGTGTAGCACCTGTCATCATCAGTGACAGCGGTTCAGGCGACAGACAAGCATATTGTAACAGCAACACTAAGTGCACGAAAGCATTTTCAAATATCCGATTGCTCTCAAGAGAAAGTAGATTCCATTAAGAACCCATGTAACTTTTTCTTCAAGGAAATTCTTATTGGAATGAGTAGGAATATGCCACAAAAGAATGTAATTGTAACCTTTCGGTGAGGAGGCGCTCAAGAACTGCTGCTATAACTCGTCTGAAGCATCTAAGTGGGATTTCCTCTCGTCTTGAGCATCTAAGTGATGTTTCCTTTGATAATGGTACAAATGTTATTTTAGAGATGTGCTTTATATCGTAAGTGAATTTGATAGCAATATCACGTGGCATGATAAAGTTCATTTTTCCGACCCGTTTCTAATACAGCGGATTTCGCTATGGTTTGCGGCGATCGGTGCGGTTTTCACAGGGTTTTGGATAATCCTTCGACGGTTTAACAATACCTGGCCTATTGGTTATCCCAATGCCTGTGAAAACCGCTCCGCTCGCCGCAAGCGGAGGCGGACTCCGCTGTAGTGAAAACGGGCTTTAAAGCCCTGTTTCCACAAGACCGGTTTTTCGCTGCGGTTTGCGGCGCCGGGTTTTTTTCAGAGGGTTTTGGATAATCCTTCGATGGTTTAACAATACATGGCGTGTTAATTATCCCAATGCCTGTGAAAACCGCCCCGGCGCCGCAAACCGCTGCGGAAACCGTTGTAGTGGAGGGCCTTACATGTAACAGACAAGTCTGGACTGGACGCATTTGGCAGTGTAATGCGGTGCTTACATGACGAAAACGCGGCTTTTTATATTTCAGAAATACATAGGCTACAAATGCCAACCTACTACGTATTTCTTCAATCCTCTTAATTGCAATTCATATTATATCCAATTTAGTTGCAGTAATTCATCGCTTGCTCCAAGGCCAAACATTAAAACGAGACTATATGGCACATAACTCGAGGCATTACGAAAATACACGAGCGAACTGAAGCCATTTACGAATTCGAGATTTTCCAAGTGTGAATTTCACTAATTAAAGAAGACATTAGCAAGAGTCGCCTGATGTGCGAGCATCAGGTGGAGTTTATTCCCGCATTTCAGCGTCACAGTTTAATAAAATTAGGACACGAAAGCCGCGAGGGATTGGAAAGATAATGATGCTCCTTTTGCTAAAACGAGTCACGCGAACGTCGTCGACGTCAAGTAGATCTGGAAAAGTTCGAAAATCGATTCTGCGGCTTTGAAAAATGAACGAATTGGTTTTCCGATGATTCGACTTGCCAGTTAAATGAACCTGTTACTCAATATCATGGTAGCAGTGAAGAATTCTAAGAAAGCAGTTAACTGTCATGGGAACTTTGCGTCAAACTCGAGAAAGTACAGGAGGGCATGTTACAAACGTATATGAAACTGACTTGCACGTCGTATGCACGTGTGTGCCGTGACATTCCAAAAGTATCTGATGGGCATTGACGTAACAGTGACTTTTGTATTGTGTTGATGTGACATTTCAAAATGTGTTGACGTTTGGAATGTCACGGCAAATACGTGTAACAGACGTGTACATATACTGGACTTTCGCCCTCGTAACGTCCGCTGTAGAGTTGCCGCGCATGTGCAGATAGTAGGGGACCACGGCAGGGCATTCAGGCCTACTGGTAAATCTACACGTAGGCTTACACCTCATCTGTAGGACAACCTATCGTGGTCTTGTGGTGTACACCCTGTGGAGATCGGGCAGGACGTTAGGAGGGCAAAGGGCCAGTAAATTCAACATGTTAGGGAGGTTTCGAAATCAAATGATAAACGTAAACGTTAACGACAACTTTATTTTTGTACCGAAAATGCAATGCAAAATCTGGTTAATGTGTAGTATGAAAAATAACGTTGTCGTAGCGTTTTGGTTCATCGTTTGATTTCGAAACCTCCCCAATGAGCCGTACTCACAATCGCAGCCTTAAGAATGTTTAAGATATACTTGTGTGTAACTTCAACCAATGCACAGCCATTTTCGTTGTATTTGCCATATTATTAAACACCATTTATGAATATGGCCCATGTGTGCACTCTTCAAATGAACTGAGTGACTGTCAAGACTGTTGTTGATGTAGTTAACAGGATGACTGATTCCTCAATAACCGTGACCAACCTATGTTCATTAGTTTATTTTCTTTTCTCTTCAGCTACAAAACAGGACATCTCAAAATCAATAAACAGACTGATCGACGATCTCAGACTTCACAAAGGTAAGACAGTATTGGTTGCTGATGTTGTAGGTTAGGAGTAGTTGGTGTGAGTTGTGGATATCGTCTTCTTTGTTTCGGGGAAAATCATCTCGTTACATTTCTGGAAACATCGATGCGATGACGGGATCAAAAAGCATAACATTCAGTCCAATTACCAACACCGCAACGCACTCGCGAAAAACCCACATTGCACCGATCGGTGTTGGAATTTAATTCATCACGAGCGAAGACACCTGTTTTTCGTTTCGCTGCTCACAGTTCGCCTTTTAGTGATAATCTGTCACCAGCCAAACAGCGCGTGAATGTTTTTCATTTATGACATGATTTTCTGCGTCACTGAACTATCTATCGACATAACATGGATTTTCTAATGTTTAAGTATGTCAAGGCCGTACAGCTACTTGACCTTGATTTGTCCTTGAAAATCGAGGCATTCAATTGGCCATTAAGCATGCAGTCACTGATCATGCGCACAGATGATGCCAGGGGAGCAATGACGAGGCTTAAATTATAGTTACAACTGCTAATGGCAGTCACATTATGATGACGCTTGAGAAGTGAAATAACGAATGCAGCCGCTCCTTTTCCAAAAAGAAAATTTTCTTAAACTAATTAGGCCGTCGATTTTTGCCTAATTAAAGCTGGCATATGTAATTACGGATTCTGCAACTGTGTGGAAGCTTGATGTTGGTGTTGCGATATGTTAGGGCGGGGAACACCAAAAAATGTGCCAAAACCTAGACTGCAGTTGTTTGCCAGTTTTAACTGGCAAACAAAGAAAGGTTGATTTGGTGAACGCCTCTTCGTTCAGGAAATTTATACGCATGTTGCGCAGTAACCAAAGATGTATAAAATCATGCATCAAATTTAAAGTTGGTAGTTGATCGCATGGCGCAATATCATACATTATACATGTCAGAGTCACTTTTAACATGCAATACTTGCAAGAAATCATGCATGAAACAAAATGTTTGTTAACCTAATGCTTCTCCTGGCGCCTTTTGTCCTGGTTTCAATGCAGGGACAGTTTGATATGTTTTCTATTCCCCTCCCATGCTGTTTACATGACAACATGATATACACTATATTTCATCTCGTGTTTGTTGAGATGAATATGAAATAATGGCGTTGTCAATTCCATGTTTGAGGAGTTAAACTCGAAACAATGACGGCTGATTTGATAACAATGGGGGCAACGGAACTGCATTCAATGTACGAAATTAAAATGCGCTGACGCTTCTACTTGATGAGTTATTACCTATACTGAAATTGACAGTGCATATGTGTCTCGCTGTGAGTACTGAGTCATATCATGAAATAGGCTAGTCTGCAGACTGACTTTGTAAAGCGGGCACAGGCAGCACACCAGACGAGTTGTGGGCGATATCCCAGGTAAACTCCCTACGCAGTGAGTCGCGCCCCCTTCGGTTTACTCGCTCTCCACAACTGCTTTACTTCGTGGAAGTCGCCGCGTTTGGTCAACAGATGGCGTCAGGGCCTGGCGCGAGTTTTCCAAAAAAAAAAAAAAAAAAAAAAAATTTTTTTTTTTAGTTTTAGGGCATGGCGCCCTAGGGGGTTAAAAAAGGGCACAATGGCGCCCCCTTTTGGGGGCATGGCGCGGCGCCACTCTAAAATGGCCTAGATATAACACTGTCAGTACTGAGTCATATCATGAATTAGGCTAGTCTGCAGGCTGAGTTTGTAAACCGGGCACTGGCAGCACACCAGACGAGTTGTGGGCGATATCCCAGGCGACCTGGAGCCATGTTCCCGAAGCCATCATCGTTAGGTTAACGATGTCGTTAGAACTGGGAAAATGCATAGCGTAACGACATCGTTAACCTAACGACGGCTTCGGGAACATTGGTCCTGGGCCGACCGCACAGAAGTCCGATAGTGCTACCGGCGCCTATCGGCAGTTAGTTATAACGCCGACAGGCACCGAAAGTCGGCCCTGATCACCACCGATCTTCTCGCCAGCCACCGCAGACTAGCAGATATCGGTTTTGGTATTGTATGATATTGGGCGATCATCTCTGGCGAGAAGATTCCAGGCATCGCTGTCCAGCATGTCACGCTCCCTCGCCGGAGTTGCTCCCTCGACAGAACCACTATTCCTTCGTGAGAATTCCCTCGATGGAATCGACTCATTTTATCAATGGCTCTCAGATGGCGCTCGTCACGCTGCTTTCAGAACTGTTTGGCCCGTTGGCAACGGATGTTCTTGTGCTACCATGGCTACGAACCGCTCGGCCAATGAAAAAGTGTCTCAAGCCAGCTTGGTTACCGGTTGCTCGGTGCTCTCATTGGTCGACTCTCTCAGCGCCATCTGTTGACCGAACGCGGCGAATTTTACGAAGTAAGGGTAGGGACACACCTGACGCGATTCGCATGCGATACGGCAACGCATGCGTCAAAACCTTTGTTTGGGTGCAGTGCGGCGGAAAATAACAAAGGCGTTGTCGCATGCGTCATAGAATCGCGTAAGGGTAGGGACACACCTAACGCGATTCGCATGCGATAGGGCTACGCATGCGTCAAAACCATTGTTTGCGTGCAGTGCGGCGTAAAATAACAAAGGCGTTGCCGCATGCGTCGACGAATCGCGTTAGGTGTGTCCCTACCTTTAGGTGTGTTCCTACCCTTAAGCAGTTGTGGAGAGCGAGTAAACAGAAGGGGGCGCGACTCACAACTGCGTAGGGAGTTTAGCCTGCGTTTGCACACTGATGCTGATGACAGGAAATCACGGTCAGGTCGCTTTTTTGTGTGCTCCTCTCCTGCAGTTAGTTATAACGCCGACAGGCACCGAAAGTTGGCCCTGATCACCACCGATCTTCTCGCCAGCCACCGCAGACTAGCAGATATCGGTTTGGGTATTGTATGATATTGGGCGATCATCTCTGGCGAGAAGATTCCAGGCATCACTGTCCAGCACACACCTGACGTCAACAGCCGATTTTGATAGGTGCCGATCAGGGCGGACCGCACAGAAAGTCCGATAGTGCTTTCGGTGCCTATCGGCGGTTTAGTTAATGGGAAAATGCGTTATAACTAACTGCCGATAGGCGCCAGTAGCACTATCGGACTTTCTGCGCGGTCCGCCCTGCTGCTCGCTTGCGATATCGCCTGGTGTGCTGCTGCCTTTATACAGAGTGTGCCTCAAAATGATTACCAACGATTCGATTACATGTAGAATGGTTTATACGAAACGGCATCGATGCTTAATCCGGGAATTTATTTTCTGCGTCAAGTTGGGAAATGGCACGAGTTACCAAACTGAAATTAGACCCCATTCTTACTAACCTTGTTTTACCATCCGCTAATTTCAATGAGGTAGACAGTGATCGACTCATCAGTGTGTCCAGAATGGCTTTGTAAACTAATAAAGCCTGATTATTGACATAAGTGGACAGTTTCGATTTCATACATGAGGTAATTGGTAATCTCGGACTGATTTATAACACCTGGTGCCCAAGTTCCCAAATGGTGTAACTCGTCGACGAATTAAGACACCGGACGGAATGTTACGGCCACTGAAAGTCGACACGGTGGGTACGAGGCGGCAATGACGTCCTTTATATGCGGCGGCGGTTTTGCCCCTCCGGACGTCGCAAAGCAATTGCGTGATACAAATATGTCTTCACCTTTCGCTTCTCGTGGGAATCTAAGTCTGAAGTATTGTCATTGATGCCGACATCGCGACCAAGTAGTAGGCGATTCGCTTCTTTTTTGCTCATGCACTAGGTTCTGTGCCTGTTTTTTAACTTGAATTCTGTTTTCCAACGAACACGATCAAATTTTTCATCCAATGTTTTTAGAAATTCAGATTCAGGGCCTATTAGGGCTTCAGTGTATTAACCCCCATGTAAACCTTTGACCATACGCAGACAACTGGATGGAAAATTTGATCGTGTTCGGTGGCCATTACGATTTGTTTATTTCTCATAATGATTTAAATGTTTGTTGGACATCGGCGGGGTACAGAACACATCCCAGCCTTAGAATTCTTTTCTTGAACTATTATTTAGAGGGTCTTTGCTTACCCAACCGAACCGAAGTTATCTGTTGATATGAAAACTACGGGGGTATTTAGGCGTTTGTCTAAATGGTCTTCTACCGTGACATGAGCCAATCAGTCATCCTCCTCCATTCTCCATCAGAGAAGATGACAGCGCACGCGGCAATCATAAGAAAACCACGCTCATCATTTGTCATGGTGAATTTCCTTCGCAGGAAGGACTACCACTGGTCCACGATGACTTTGACCAAGAATTTTCATGGCGGCTAATAAATTAATGGGCCTTGATGCGTCTAGGTTTGTTTTAACCCCAACTCCGGTAACAGTACCCCCATGATGACCAAGGGGTACAACCTCGTTGACAAAATGTACCCTCTGCGTGGTACAAAACGTAGTACGTGAAGCATCAGAAGCTGCGTATAATTGTATTTTTTCTATTATTACACAACAATTGACGGTTTCTAGTAATCCCCTATTTTCTTGTATGTTGTAATCCCAAACTTAGTCCCTCCCTGCTCCACCACTATTTCTGTCCTCAGCTTAGGGGCCGGGAGATGATCAGACCATGTGTTGACAAATTATGGCTATTTTCATTTTATCGTGTGAAAGCCTAGTTATCAGACTGGGCCGTCACGCGGTACCGTGATGGAAACGTGCACGTGACTTTGTCGCGCCCAACCGCGCAATGATTGTACAAAATACAATATTTGTTTCGGCAGAAAACACCTACAATCCTGCGTGGAGGGGACGGAAACTTCTCACCGTAAATTTATACAATTTTTGTCAATAAACAAGCAAGAATTCACTGTGTCATGCTCACGTTTAAAGATTTTACAGGCAATTTTCGACCGAAATTTACCTCGACAGCCGTAATGGCAGGCCTGCCATGCCTACCTGCATTATATGCCATTTTCGGCGCCATAAACGCCGGCCAAGCCTGAAATTCAGTTCAGGTATGTAGATAAGATGATAGAGATTGCATTTGGACAGGTCATTTCAAAATGACCCTTTTTTTAAACGATTGACGCTTTTTTGAAATTAGACGTGCTAAAGTCTCTTATCTTCGGGTGGCCTCGGTTAGCCGCGATTGTTGTTGTAATCTTCACAAGTAAACCATTGTAAAACGTTCACTTCAACTGCCCCGTGATATCACGGTGCAGCGCGACGACCATTCCCACCATGCTCGGCGAGCAGTTGTGCGGTTGCGCCACATTCGATCCACTTCCTCTTTTCACCACGGAAGTCACGGTAAAGCGCGAATCACGGTACCACGTGACGGCCCAGTCTGGTTATACTACGGCCTGTTCGCACGGAATCTGTTCGAACCGTAACGAGGCCAGTTCACTTGCTTTTTTACAGTCAAAAAACACTGCGACCTGTACTATCCTTCCCTTTTTTGTAAATAAAGTAAGTTAACTGGTCTCGAACCGGATCGAACCGACAATCCCTCGACTCCGCCTTGTGATAAAACCAACTAGACGAGCGTTTCATTTGAAGGATCATGCTTTCTCGATGAACTCGCATCAACCAGGGGACTCCAGAAGGGATGACACTCTAACCAAGTGTCATGTGTCTGACCATCTCTCCTTGCCTCTCTGTATACTGTGGTGCTCCCTCATCCCCTCCGAGACAAGCTTGCTAAACACCGTTATCACTATTACAACCATTTCCACGTAATGCCAAGTCGTTCTTTTACGGCCGCCAAAGGAAGGGACATTCCCTCGGCGAGGGGAGTAAAAAAACAGACAAGTTATTGGTAGCCTCAACTCAATCCTCCAATGGCCAACTGTCGTGACTCGCTGCCACCATCGCGCAGCACTGAAGTGATAACGATGTCTTAACAACTTCTCCCGGCTTTTTATGTTGTCTGTTTATTTAGTTCCCGTTTTGTTTTTGCTCCCTAGCCGCCGAGACCGAAGACGAGAAAGAACTGATCAAGATTGTCCAAGCCTTCTCTGCCAAACTCAGAGAACTCCAGGAAGGTATGTAGTAGCTGTCGCATGTACATGTACGCTGCATCTCATTATTATAGAGTTTTCGCAAAGCCCCCGAAACGCCAACGCGAACGTCTATCCTTTTGTTCGGTGCTCTCTTCGTGGCATCGAACAATGCGTTTGAAGTTCGCGCTGGCGTTTTGGGGGCTTTGCGAAAACTCCCTTTTCGTGAAGAAAAATGTACAGTACAACGCGTGAGCAGTGCTTCTGTAGTATTCTAAGCAGATATAGTACGAGTTGGAAACGAGACCAAGTTTTTAAAGGGGGCCGCTTCGTAATGGCTTTCATGGCAAGACACTCACTGGCACATGAAGGAGAAAAATTTCAAAGTTACTTTTCGGTATGCATTTAATGTGAATGAGAAGACGCACATCCGTCGTAAAGTCGGCCATATTCCGTTGAGGTATCTGATTAAACAATTGGTGCTTAAATCGTAACACTTTCATGATTGCCTAAAAGCTAATGGCATGTAAAAACAACTGCATGGGAAGAATGCATGGAAAGGAGAGTGATGACCCGTGTTCCTCAGCTGCTGTCCTGAAAGTGTTTTCGCAGACAAATGTAACGAACAGAAATAAACTATGGGCCACTGAAAAACCCTTAGGAAATCTATGATTAGATACACCTGAGAATGAACCACTTGTACACATGATGTACATACCGGTGCTCCAAAGTGTAAAGCGACCCATACACGTCCAATATTATTGCACAATATGAGGATCAAAATGGGCAATATTATTGCCAATCTTTCTTCTACCCATCATGCCAGAAGCACATGCCCCATTAGGGCCCCATATTGTGCAATAACATTGGATGGTGTGTCTTGGCCTTAACAGGCATGCAATAAAAAGGACTTCCCCTTTTACATTTTAGTTCAAGATATCAGCCAGCAAAAAGCAATTAAATTTTAAAAAGAATAACTGTCATATTGATGTCTTTTGGTATCGCTACCCGAATTCTAATGATGTTATTACTATACTCATCTCCGATCTCAATATCTTTTTCACTGTATCTACCTATAGATTTGTGCAGCAGTGTCCTTCCTTGCATGGTTTGTAGGGCGCAATATCCTTGTACTCTCTTATACATGTAGGTACAGGACCCACATTCATAAACATACTTAAGTCAAAGTGTGATACTTATCTTTTGTGTTGAACAAAGGATAAGTGTCACACTTAGACTTAAGTAGTTTTATGAACATGGGCAAGGAACTAAAGCTGAGGATTTGGACATTAATCCCAAGAAATTATGTATTGTCCTTCTAGCAAGACAAGGTACATATATAATATCATATGTTGACAGCCGATTTCAGTTAATTTAAAATTCATCATTGAAATGAAATTATCAACTACAATTGAAAAGACGTGCATGTTGTTTTTTTTATGTATCCATATTTGTCCTTGTTCTAAAGAAGTCTGGCTTGCCAGTTTGAGAACAACTTGATGAAAAACAATATTTTGTTTATCGAAAAAAATACACAAGTTATTGCGATCTACAGAGGTGTAATTGAAAAAATCTGTCTGTCTCTGAAAGACTTTTTTTGCCCATCTAGGGTGATGCTTGTCTTTCTTTCCTCTGCAAGGTGCAACCCCAGTTTCACAGGCTAAAACCTGCTCTGCACATCAGCAACCTTTTTAAGTCCGTTATGATGAGGAGAGGAAATCATTTTAAGTTCTATGTAAATTCTACAAAGCAATCTTGACTTAATCATGTCCTTGGAAACAAATAGAATGGAATTTCTCAGCTGGTATCACTGTGATAGCAGAAGGATTTAATCAAACTTAAATTTCATCCGATGACAAATGACAATCAATAAAAGTGTTACCGACATCGAGTGAAGCCAATGTGACGCAACATGGAACTTATCATACGATATGCATGCACCAAAATCGCAGTTGTAAGGTCACAGAGGTCATGCACCAAAATCGCAGTTGTAAGGTCACAGAGGTCTGGCATTGCCGGGGTCCAGCTTCTCCTATTGGTGATGGTCGGCATTGCTGACCACACAGCAGGCTGTTGATATCTTCGAATCGAAGTCCGGACACTGACGCATTGCAGATCACACAACAGGCTGTTGATATCTTCGAATCGAAGTCCCGACACTGACGATTTTGATATGATAAGTTTGGAGGAGCAAGATCCCAGTGGCAAAGCCAGGTCTCTGTGGTCTTACAACTGCGATTATGGTGCATATGGAAGATATGGATTTAATTAGAATGTCTTAGACTCAAAACCATTTCAAAATTTCTTTCATAACTGTCTTTCTCATTCGAAACGGAATGGTCCTTCGTGTGAGTTAAGAAAAACAACATTGATTATCCCCTGATGACATTTTTACCAATTCTCTCGAAGTTTTGCATGACAATATTTCTGCTTATCAGTCTCATTTTCTGCTAATCGGGCCATCAATCATTGAACATATTCTCGTTCTCATAGCAAGGCAATTCAGTCTAAGCCAATGATATAGTGGTAGAAAGAACTACATGTAACGTGATGTATGCACAGAAAAGAGTGTACATGTATAAAAATAAATATAGGCCTAGGCCTGACTAGTATTTCGTGGGTTTTTCAAACACTGGACACGATAGACAGTATTTTCACCTCAGTCAATGGTCTAAGCCAATGACATATTGCTACAAAAACTACGGGTATCTGCACCGAAACGGGTGCGATCTACATATATGTCTGTCTGACGGGCTAAGTATAACAAGCATTTTGTGGTTTTTTTCAAATGAAACGTTGTACGTCGATGGCCAAAATTTTCACCTAAATCAACGATTTAAGCCAATGACATTGCTACTAAAAACGTCAACGTGACCTGTGCACAGAAAAGGGTGCGCTGTAGCAGTCTGTTAAAGTCCCTGTCAGTTTTTTTTCACTTTTGAAGGTGAAACGTGTCACCACGTGCTATCAGCCAATACTTTCACCTCAGTTCATGCACCTGTAATTTTACTGGGTTTCCGATACAGAGTTTGTCCGCCCCTCTGGACCAATAAACGATTCACAAGATAGCCAAGTATCTCACACTTTCCATAAATCAGATGGTCTAATTTCCCAAGATATGTTTAACAATTCGTACGTTAAACACCCTAGTGGCTTCCCAGGAAATGAACACAGTTGATCTGTCGTATATATTCGCGGTCTATAGCCTGAGACGTGTATCTTATCAACAAACCTATCGTGTAGTCATTAAAAGTGCGATATGTATGAGAAACCTTCTGCTCTTTGAAATCTCAAGGCGAAATTCATATGTCGCCTCTTTGGTAAATACTAGTCATAGTTCAGCAATAGACCGTCTCAACAAAGATGGTGGCCTACTAGTTCTCCGGCATGATGTCGTGGCAATCCATTGTCCAAGCATGATGTAACACTCCCAAACGCATCCTCTCAAACAATTACTTTCCTAAACTTTGTGCCCGCCCATGGCCTGCTTGACCAGCTTAGCGTGCCAGTGGCCATTTAATGGTATCAAGCTTTTGACGTCATATGGTGAGAACTGTTAGATCGCCATCTTTGTTTGAAAGGTCTGTAGGTTAAACACCGGATCAGATGGAGCGATGTCTTTCAGTCTTTTCGTTTGTTGCAAAGGATGAACTCCTTCAACTCCAAATTTTGGAACAGAGATGAGGGAATGTACTAACTGATTAAAGTTCAATGTTGCATCAAGCATGATCTCTACACTCACTAATTAACCCCTCACCGTTGTTTCTAACGATATTCTTTGTGATGCCGACTGGAATGAACTAACGAAGACACCACACAAACAGACATGCACAAGTTCCTTTCCATTCTAGGCATCCAGCGCATCGATGAGGCCAAGCCACAGGAGGCCCAAAACGATGCCAAGAGGGCAGGTAGGCATGATATAATATAGTGGGCTAAATATTGTCGTCATCACTTTTAACGCGGCAGTTGCTGCATGGACTCCGATGTAACTGATGTACAGTATGTTAAATTCAAAACCGTGTACATACATGTAATGCGAAAAGAAGGGGCGATGCAAACTTCACTGAGCTAAAGTCTTATCAACCTCACAATTTCGGCTTCGAATCAACGCAACTCCATCACGAACTTTGCCGTGAAGATTTGGCGTTTTGGGAGTTGTTTTTGAAAAATCAAGGCTCGCCTACAAGGCAGCCGACCGGCAACTCCGTCATTGCTCAGGAAGTAAACCGCACGCATTTCTCTAAGTATGACGCAGCGCCTACACGGCATCACCAATACCGGAAACCCTGGCGTCTGTTTGACACAAAGTATTTTTTGCTTTTACCCCAGCTCATACTGTCACTGCCAGCAGTGGAATGCAAGTTAAAAGATCTCGTTTAGAAAACATACACTGACATTATCCTTCTTTTCGCATTATGCGTACTTCTCGGATGGGTCCAAGCTTGTTTGCTTTTTACATTATTTTGTAAAGAACACGAGAATATCACCAGAATATAACACTTTTATGATCCACATTTTTCATGATTAGCAATGTTATGTCGAATGTTGACTTGATATTGTGATGGTAACAGCACGAACGGCACGAATGTAATCGCAATTTGTCGTCCTGTTGTGCTGTGAAAAAAGTGCTCTCACTTGTTCATGATCAGAGTGTAAGTAAAAAAGTTGTTTTTTGTGATATTGTGATGGAAAATGTTATTCGTGAACTTGGATACGTAGACGCCATGATCATCAATTCGATTCCGACTCGTCCAATAAGCGAAATTAACTTCGCAGTAACACTTAAGCTAACAAATATAACACCGAGACCCCAGTCCTCATCCCACCTCAACCCAGGAACGAAGGAAGGGTTCGAACGTGATGCGAAAGTGAGGGGGCAAATTTTGGTGTAGGGTAAGGGATGCATTTAGAAACGTGTGGAAGTTTCTAAAATCCGTTCCCCACACCCACTCCCACCCCAACGCCCCGGCTACCCAAACAACTGGAACCTGATAAAATTGATACTTTGATCGACACTAATTGAAATACATATCACTACCTGAAAAAACCTGGACCACTAGCAGAACCTAAAAGACCTTGTATTTCAAAGATGACATGCTCAATGATTGTCCGATCAATTCGATCAGCCCAACCTGTTGATACCAATCGTAGGCGAGCCATTATTCAATATTCGATAGCACCCCGCGATGCCCAGAGCAAAAACAATCACGAGAATCGGTTTATCTCCAAGTTGACTTAGATACTACACGATAATAGCTTGTCAATGGCCTCTGGCTGCGGCAAATTGGTGTTCATGAAAACAGGGTTGGATTAAAGAGAAACAGGGTGAGAAGGCTTGGGTCACGGAGCGAGTAGGCAGACGTGGGTGATGTTATTTCCTTTTCATAAGAGTGGGATAGACTTGAGTGGTAAATCTTAGTGTTTGCTGATTATCACGTATATACCTGTCCGACAACAAAAAGACAAAGTACAAAGGGAATAGGTTCTAGGTATTGACGACGTTGAAACAGTGACTGATCTATCCTCGAACACGTAAAAATGCGAACACTCTGACCCCGACACATGGGTGTATAACGGAAATTTCATGATTTTTAAAGGCTGCTAAAAGTTCGGATACACTCACTAAGACCATAAAGGAGTTGATTCCTTTATGTTAAGACAAACTGACCTACGTACGGATAAATATACATGTGACGAGACCTTTTAAGTTCATAAGTCCACTGCGTCTTAAGAAAAACAGCCGTCTCTTTCTGTGATTCAAAAAGTTGCACTTTCCGAAGTTACTGCAGAAATAACAAAAGCCGAAGACCATGCCTGCAAGTTCGTTAAACTTAGTGGCTCTCTCTTTATCATCATAAGGAGTTTTGTGTAACAAAGGCATAAAAGGATGTAGGTGTATGGTTGAAGGGACTGAAAGTACATACTCGCGTAGGAACATAACTACTTGTAAAAGGTTATACTCTTCTTTAGACAAAAGGGGCCACTCCTCGTAATCAAAGTCATCATCCACCCATAGAGATAAACAATCGATTGAGCACTGAAATCAACATGATGATATTTAGATGTTTTGATGTATTTGAGATCCTTGCATTGAGCGGTATTATTATATCTCAGCAACCAATGGGATGAACACACTTACGCAATACCGACAATGGAGCTGGCTTAAATCACTCCCTGTGGCGCCAATCGTTCCAGTAACCGCGGCTTCTCTGACCCAGAATTAAACGCTAAAAAAGATGCCAAGGCTTTGCCGTTTAATTGGGTGTGTCAGCGCAACTGACAGAAACTCGTCTATAACATCTTGACTAATCAAGGCCTCCGGTCACTCCGCCCTTCGAACTACGCTCCCTTCACCCTTGACGACCACCGTTTGTCATCCTGCTCGCAGACAGGTCGTTCCATGGACCGCACCCCCCCCCCCCCCACTGTCAATGATAAATGCGTGTAATCCAATGTTTTGTGAATAAAACATGCATTAACGTATTAGATTATTCTTCATTTTGAGATTTTCATCGATCCAAACCTCACAATGTTCCTATCTTCGTCATAAACCGCGCTTTCAGTAACGTTTGGCTGCTTCAGCCGCCACGCTCATGGGCGGCAAATGCGAGCGATAAATGCTACGGTGGTCGGCAAGGGTGGATGGAGCGATAGTAGGAGTGACAGGAAGCCTTGGTTGGGCAAGATGGTCTATAAAACCATCAGCACACCAGGCGATATCGCACGGATCTTATCGCTACCGAGCAAACTCGGTTGTTGACGCCAGGTGTGCGCTGGACAGCGACGCGTGGAATCACCAGCGATGTTTGCCCAATGTCAAACAATACCAAAACCGATATCACTTTGTCTGCCATGGCTGGCGGGTAGATCCAGCGATTTCGCCTGCTGTGCTGCAGGCTTAAGACTTTTCACCCGAAGCGCATAAGTTGCCTCATACACGACAAACGCCATTGCCGACAAGGCCGAATGTAACATTTGTTTGTCAATGGCACAAACAGCCTCAGAGAACAATTACTTTTGTTCGTTACTTTTGCAAGAACAGCTGAAAAGAATATAGTACATATAATATCTTTGTAGTATCCATACGCCACTTCCCTCAAAGCAATAAGTTGAAATCCTATTATTTTTTCTTGCAAAGGATTTCTCGCCTCCAAATAAGTTCGGGGATACATAAAGCAGGCATAGATGTTCCTTTAGAACCCTTTGGACATGAAGTCAATATGTTATCATAAAATGTGCGGGTATGTGGGTGGTGGCTCGAAATACGAACAGGGACAAAGCGAACTGGGAAACAATGAGCCTGTACGAGAGGATTTTTATTCGACGGGATGCAGTTTGGAAGCCGAATGTTTTCGGCGAGAAGTTTGGATAAGTCCCCCGTGCTTTGGTAGATTTACTAAATATAACATATGTCGCGTCTTTAGCCGATGCGTTTTCATTAATGATGAATTTTTGAAAGTCTTATGAATGGCGTATGACGCGGATTGACACAATGGGATGTGTCGTGGGTACAATGGACTGCATCGTCTTCTGAGGGAAGATGGTGTGTAAATCTTGTGATTTTCTGATTAGTTTGTCTGTCTGAAAGAATGCGATGTTGAGAAGTGGGTTGCTGGCGGATCTTTGTGGGAAGAATACTGGTTCGTGTTGCCGCTGGGGAAAGAGGGGACTGTAACCATTGCTATGAGGTTTCCAAGCCATGAAATGGTTTCCCAACCTAGAGTAAATATCGTGTTCGTGCTCGCCAATGGGGAGGTTTCGAAATCAAACGATAAACCAAAACTTTACGACAACGTTATTTTTCATACTACACATTAAACAGATTTTGCATTGCATTTCGGTACAAAAAGAAAGTTGTCGTTAACGTTTACGTTTATCGTTTGATTTCGAAACCTCCCCACTGATACAAAATTTACAGACATCTTTTGGGAACGCGTTAGCGCAGTGGCTGAGCGTCGGACTCGAAACCGAGAGGTCATGGGTCGATTCCAGGCCGTGTCGCCACCTTGTACCGTCAACTGGTCTGAAACGATCAAGTGGGCACTGAAAGAGCTGCTCCTTGAGTCCCCCAGGAAGGTTCTGGGTGGACTGGTATAATATATAATGTTAAGCGTTTTGAATTAACTTTATTAGAGTGAAAAGTACAAATACTAAGTTCTAATTAATATAAAACTTCATATTATTAGTATAATACTAAGTATTAATTAATATAAAACTTCATATTATTATCATCCCCATCATTTTTGAGTGTCATGTCAGGCAGATTATGACCCAATCTTAGACCAAACCAACCCCACGAAAACGCTGACGGTTTCCACTCGTCTTGTCTACGGGATTTTTACGTATCCCGATCAAGGATTACCTCTTCGATGCCACGATCATTGAGACGTGGATTACAGCGAAGAGTTCGTGAAATGGCGGTCGCCAACCCCGATACGCCGTGATTCAGCGATTTTCTTGTTAATTCCACCAGCCTGGTGCTCGCACGGTCCATGATTAGTTGGTGAAAAAGGTTAGATTAAGCGCGTAGACCAAGCTCAACATCAATAGAAAACAGTCAATAGCCACTTAATCTCAAGGCTTATTGCAGAAACATTGATTACCAACTTGGTGCCAATTCCTTCTCCATTCCTTTACCATTCATATAAGTCGGTGGCAGGTGTGTATGTACACAATTCACCTTCTGTCGGAGTATCGGGTATATCAGTAGCATCAGCAGTCCAATTTGCTCTTGGAGTTTTCAATCGCGTGATTAGTTTGGTATCAACTGCTTCTACTCTACTCGAGGAACAAGATATGGTATCTTTTTGGGACAGCGCACACTGCTCCGTATCGTACAGCTCACGTTTTGATTTAAGATTTTTTTCTTCTTCAATTTTTTGTTCACCAAGCGGCTTGTAAAATGCGGAATGAGAGTCAGGCCATTCGCGCTCATATTTTTATACTAGGGAGTTTTCGCAAAGCCCCCGAAACGCCAACGCGAACGCCAAACCCATTGTTCGATGCTACGAAGAGACCACCGAACAATAGGACAGACGTTCCCGTTGGTGTTTCGGGGGCTTTGCGAAAACTCCCTATAAAGGCCCGTTTCCACAGAAGCGGTAGCGTGAGCGTTTTGACGCTTCGCCCATTGTTTGGAAGCAGAGCGGCGGAAAATAACAAAAGATTTGACGCATCACGCAGCGTGAAACGCATCTGTGGAAACGAGCCTTTAGTGAGTTTTCGCAAAGCCCCCGAAACGCCAACCAGGGGCCGGTTTCACAAAAATCATGTTAGCGCTAACATGGTGTTAGCGCTAACTTTTATGTTAAGATGACGTCAAAATCCATTGTCATTTTACGTCATTTAACATGATGTTAGCGCTAACATCATGTTAAATGACGTAAAATGACAATGGATTTTGACGTCATCTAACATAAAAGTTAGCGCTAACACCATGTTAGCGCTAACTTGAGTTTTGTGCAACCGGCCCCAGAACATCAATCCTTTTGTTCGGTGCTCTCTTCGTGGCATCGAACAATGGGATTGGCGTTCGCGTTGGCGTTTCGGGGGTTTTGCGAAAACTCCCTATTGGTACAATTTCTCCTCCGTCTTCCGGTGCATAGTCGGTAAGGTTCCCTCCGATTTGTATTTCGCGATGGACAAGCCATTAAATAAAATAACCTTCATCCTGAAATCGACCCGATGTTTGATATGGATGTCTACCAGCGGATAATAGCCCCCGATGAGTAATGAGCCGACAACGATTCCAGTACATTTCATTTTGAACCCATCAACACGGTGGGGTGGCGAGTTTGTCGTCATGGAACTGAGCATCAAGGCACTGTTTTAGAAGAACAATCAGGGCGTTTAAGATAACGCTTAAAAATTGTTCGATAGACAGTCTGTTATTGGAAACTAGTGAAGTACACACGAACTATGTTTTAAAACAACTTTAATATGGTTCCTAGCGAACCACAGCCCCCGGAACACCAACGCGGACGCCGATCCTGTTTATCGATACCACGAAGAGCACTTCTTTACAAAACTAAGGATGGACGTTCGCGTTGGAGTTTCGGGGGCTTCGCGAAACTCTATACGCTGATTCGTTTGTCTCAGGATATATGGCTTGCGCCGTAAACTCTTCGGTCGGTGAAATCGCTACTGTGGCTGGTCTTGGTCCAGGCCAGATAACCCCGTTGCACATCCCACTCGCCCAATATGGCCCTCAGAGGGAAGGTGGCGCGCTGGCCCAGATTCACTCTCAAAACGATTCCAAAAGCAACATAATGTGATATTAAACCTCACGTTCTAGTGCCTTTGACAGCGTAAACTTTTTACAGATGCACCAGACATTTCAATTTGGCAGCACACGTGCTGATGACACTAAACCAGCGGCCGCGCTGTTATGAGCCAAAAGGTGACAAGATAAATCTAAATATTTTATCAAATTATAGCAAGTTAATAAAATTAGCCATCTTTTTGCTTCGATTGACCTAAAATCAATCCTTTTAACTCTGTCATCATCAGTTAATCGGCCAGAGCCCATCTGCGGCCCAAGATTAATGAATCGTTAAGTTTGTCTAGACGTCTCATAAACCAATGAGCCAATAGTATTTCAATTGACAAAATAAGTCACTCGTGTAAAATTGGTTTAATGAAATGTATTGTGGAAGGTTGTGAAATATTCACGAACGAATACGTGTAACGGATAGATGTACGATAAAGAATTCGTACAGTGAATATCGCAATGCCCAGCAGACCAATGCCCCCATCACACTGAGCTAGTTCTCAGTACGTTCTTGGAAATGTTGCCGAGTGGGCGCGAACTGTGTGCGAACGGAGTGGACGTAGTGACAACTTTTTACAGTCTTTTTACTAACTTCATGCATTTTTCCAGTTTTAACGACACCGTTATAACCTAACGACGGCTTCGGGAACATGGGCCCAGATCCCTTCTCTATAAAGCCAGCAGCACACCATGCGATATCGCAAGCAGGGGCGGATACAGAGGGGGGNCAGGGGCGGATACAGAGGGGGTGTTCTGGGGGTTGGAACCCCCCCGTCGGCGACGAAAGATAACATTTTTTTATCGCTTAACATAAAAAATCTCGCTTGTAGCATAGCGCCCGCCACTGTATCTGATGTAATCATGGTGAAACAATCGTTGCATCAATGATTCTTCCCCTGCTTGGGACAACATACTGCATTATGTACTGTTTCGAAATGTCTAAGTCCTGTCAATATTTTCAAAACATTTCTGCGACAAAACATTTTGAAGTTAAACTGTTTTCGAATATTGTTGCGGCTTGTTTCAGGGTTGCTCTACACTCTGAAAACATATTTTGATAATGTTGCAAATATATTGTTTTGCAACGTTTCAGGTCCAGTCGAGTCCACATTGTGCAACAAACCGAAACCAAACGGTATTTTGGAAATGTTGCAAATTGGATGTTTTTGAAACGTTTTGCAAATGTTGATGGTGTAGGCCTAGGAGGCGTGGCATCGGACTTTCTCAACCTCAGATGCCGGGAAATTGCTTCTCAGAGCTTCTGATTTTCAAAATTTTCCTGGGGGAGGTCCCCCAGACCCCCCGCCAAATTGGCGCCAGTGAAGCGCATGCCTTCGACACGCGAGAGTCCAGTGGCCTCTACAGAACCCACCCCTCGAGAAAATCCTGGATCCGCCCCTGCCAAGCGATCTACTCGCCACCTATCTTCTCGCTAGTCACCGCAAACTAGGCGATATCGGCTTTGGTGTTGTTTGACAGTCGGTGAACATCGCTGACGAGAGGATTCCACGCATCGCTGTTCAGCGCACACTTGGCGTCAACAGCTGATTTTGCTCGCTTTCGATCAGATCGGTTGCGATATCGCCCGGTGTGCTGCTGGCTTAACGAATGCGCTTAACATGTAGCGAAGGAATACACATTCCGTTAACGAAGTGTGGTATCCCAATAGTCGTTAGACGCCACCAAACGGTCCAGAAAAAAACCATCATAGCCTAAAAAGTCAGCCGCCTCAGCGGTATTAATAAACGTCATTCGTCCGCTGCGCAAACTTTCAAAATATCAATTTTACAAGTCAGCGCCATGTATATTGACGTTAATGTTACATTCTGTACGATCGGCCGGGATATAATGGGGAAAATAATCTTTGATTTCAAGCAGAATACGCCGTCATATTTTGTGACAGCATGTCGTCCGCATCTCAGCCAAAGTCAACCAGTTTTTTCTTCCTATTTCATTGCCTGTTGATCTACCTGGGGCGATCACCAATCTTTTTCTCCCCTAATGCTTGCAATACCCGCTGGAAGGCTTTGAGCAATCCTATCCACCAGATAAACCGCTGGGTAATACCTATAATGGACATATAACATGACGAATCATGATGTGGTGGCTCGGACCGAGGAGCCGCAACGCGTCGCGGAGGAAGGCAGCGACAGTAGACAAGGCATGTTCAGCAAACAACGTGAAATGGACATGCTAATTAGTAGGAAAGAAACCAAATCTTGCTTCCAGGCACGCGTAGAATCTCTGGACAAAGTGTCCATTTCTTTTCATCCTTAATCAATTACCAGTAACAGTAAAGATTGTTTATTAATGAACAAAGACGCTGACGATCTCTTGACCCTGAGTATGAGGAGATGTGGGTAGGACGCTATCAATTAGGAGCAATGATCTCAAATTGACAAAGGCTCTTGTCTGGAAAGAGGAGACAGGGCAACCAACTTGCTCCCTCTCCCTTTTTTGACTTTCCAATTATCTGTCTGCTCAATGAGGACCACAGCCCACTGCCTCAATAATAAAACTATTGAAATGAAAGTGACATCCACGTCCTGATCAATTTCCCACGCAAAGGGCGTCCATTGTATGGGACCCAGTGTCGGTGTGCCCTCTATCGTAGCTAGGATCCCCATTGCCAAAAAGTACGGGCCAAATTCATAAAGGGTGTTTAAGACGCGTGTAACTTTGTCAAATGCATGGTGAAGTGTGTGCAAGTGAAGTTACACGCGTCTAAGTCTTAAACACCCTTTATGAATATGGCCCTGCATGTTATTTAGTCACCGCTGCTGGCGCATATAGGTCTACTCCGCTCATCGCGTCAGCCATCAGGACATGTGGTACCACGGTGTATTTCAATTTTCTAACCTCGATAAAGTACCAAGGATTTGCTAAATCCTTGTCCAAATAAAATGCCAGTCAACAAATGCGAAGGCCCGCCATGTCACCTCGCCCATCCTGAAGTAATGAGGTGGGTTCTTTTGTCCGTCCCTCCGACACCGCATGAGGTCGAGAGAGGAGATCGTTTCGGCGCCCTTGCTCCGAGAGGATGGTGTCATCCTGCTTACCGGGCATTTCAAGCTGATCCATTTGAGATATTAGCCGATGCACTGAACTACTGGACACGGGTAGCATGTTTTGCTTTCCATTTCGCCGGTCAAGTGAGTCATATCATGTCATCGACCTCGCCGGCTTCAGCGACGAGTCCCGAGTTAGTTGCTTTCAACCCAACGCTAGTTGGGTCAAAATAGGGCATCGTTCCTAATGCCTTCGGGGCTATCATGCTGACACACGAGATTACTTGATGTTTTATCAAAGTCTCCATCATAAAAGCAGGAACAGCATCATTATGGGTTCCATGACTGCGGCCACAATCCTTGCCCATTACTCTTATCAAATTCTTTGCCCTTATTACAATTAGGTACGTGTTATATGGCCTCCCTTGGCCCCTTGAACCCTTGGTATGAGAAACTGGCAGATGGGGCGTGAAATATTCTGGTCAGTCCTCCGATCCATTCGATGGGCCAAAAGATGTTGGTGATTTGCACAGCTTTGATGTCAAGAGGGAACACCAGCCCCAATACAAGACCATGTCCCATGAGGACAGTTTCGTCCTTCGAGCCCTAACCGATCCCTACTCAATCCCTTTATTGACGAGATCGCTACATCAGATCCCTGCCGGGGACAGATAGGTAGGATCGGGGCGCTATCATTAGATGGTCATCCCCCTGTCTCATCGCAACCCCTGCTGTTCTATCTTATATTGCTTATATCATCACCAAATCAGATATGGCATGACCAAAGGAATCTGCCTTCTTGATGAGATCCGCAGATTTCTATTTGGTAATAATGTTCCCAGTGGTAGCCGTATCTTAACAAGCCTGATGGGTTTCCACTGATGAAATAACTACGTTGCTCGGTAGTCCCCGTGGCAATGCAGCGGAATTCTTCCACTTTTACCATGATGATGTTCTTTCAGTACGATTTAAAGGCAAGACCAATAGGATAGATATCAGTGCCGAAGGGTGACACAATCGTCAACATCGTTACTTCTTGACTGCTGTGACATCGTCACTTTTATAACAGACATGACCTTGATAAGACAAAACGCTAACACACCCTAGTAACTAACCTTCGTCAGTATGCCGAGTCCCCGCTGGATATTCGCGTATTACAGAAAGAATAAACAAATAGGCTATGCAAACTATTGTGTACACGTAGTGAATATGTCATATTTTTAGTTCCTTGCCACCCCCCTTCCCACCACACAATCGTCAAGTATTGAAAGACTAGACCTACCGGCAACGTTTTCAAACTTATTGACATTTGTCAGTCTTATGCGTTTCCTGTAGGCTTATAGACCTTTTCAATGATGGTGTCCCTACTCGTTCTGCCACACGACGTCGTGACCACTCGTTGTCCAAGCATGATATAACACTACCAATCGCATCCTAAACTTTGTGGCCATGGCCCGCTTGACTAGATTCGCGTGCCAGCGGCCATTGAATGGTATAAGCTTCTGACGTCATATGGTGAGAACTGTTAGACCGCCATCTTTCTTGGAAGGGTCTATAGCAGTTCAACAAGACTTGGAAATCATTCTTTTATGAAGCAGGTTCTTCAGAAAGTTGGATGTCAGTGGGCTCGTGCCTTCAGGCATTCAGGGAACCGCCATTGTGTTTCTTGTTCGTAGGATACGTGTACAGTTCACGAAGTCTTCCAGTAAATCTCATTCAACGTGTTCACGGTAACAGCTAAAAACCAGAAAGGTCAACATAGCTTTCATTTAATCATGTTTGCTGACATGTATAAATGTATGCATTTAGCGGAAACCGATGAATATATCAGAGATTTTAATTAAATGACAGCCATCCCATGTCTAATGCACACTTATCTAAAGTTCATAATGGAAAATTAAGTTGTGCATGAGGAAATTTGATGATAACGGTTTGCACATGCGATACGATTAAAAGTAATATTTGGAGGTCACGCAACAAGTATTTTATGAAAGAAGATCGAATTACATGTAGAACTTTATAAAGAAAATAAAAAGGTAATGATGTGATAATCAAAGAAGAACGAAGAAGAACTTTATAAAGAAAAGAGTAAAGGATAATCAAAGAAGATCCAGATAGAGTAAAGGTACGATAATCAAAGAGGATCCAAGTAGAACTTCATAAAGAAAGAAAGTAAAGGATAATCAAAGAAGATCCAAGTAGAACTTTATAAAGAAGGAAAGTAAAGGATAATCGAAGAAAATCCAAGTAGAACTTTATAAAGAAAGAAAGTAAAGGATTAATCAAAGAAGATCCAAGTAGAACTTTTTATAAAGAAAGAAAAGTAAAGATGTGATAATTAAAGAAGATCCAAGTAGAACTTTATAAAGAAAGAAAAGTAAAGAGTGATAATTAAAGAAGATCCAAGTAGAACTTTGTAAAGAAAAAACGTACATCTAAAGTTATGACATTCAAAGAAGATCGAACTAGAACTTTATAAAGAAAAAGAGTAAAGATGTGATAATCAAAGAAGATCCAAGTAGAACTTAATAAAGAAAAACGTTAAATAATGTTATCTTTAATTCTCGAGAAGCAACGTCATCGGTTTCTTGTAAAGAATTGTTTTCCCGCCGCTCACTGAATCAAACCACATCCATTCAAGTGAATTATTCAAAATCTTTACAAAGGCACAAAAAGTGGATCACATTCTTGAAATCACATCAAGGTTTGAAATTGGCCCGTAGTGTTCACTCTAATGGAAATAATAGTCAAACAAATCAACCCTCCCAGGATCTTCAAATCGACTTTGATATAATTAACAGTTTCCTTTAGCTCCAATTGCACATCATTAACCCGCATTGTATTCTTCCCGGTCCGGGCAGAGTTCGCTACCTTCAGCGACGAAACAACGATGAAGTATAGGTTTATCTAAAAGTGGGATTGATTTTGCGGTACTTTCGTCTGCGGTGTATTGTGTTTCGCTTTGTATTGTTCCCTGAGTGTACTTTAACAAACAGGTCGCTTCCATGACACAAAATATCTGAAAGAATATTGCATAAAATTGACTTCTGCAGGAATAGATGGTTGAAAATAAAAGCATCGCATTCTGAGCTCATTATCTGTCTCCACTTGTCAGATCCAGAAAAGATGCTCAGTTGAACAGACACGGTTCCCGGTTGATAAACATGACACCTACATGTAAGGAAAAATGTCCTCGTTTCCTCGGCTCGATATAAGGTGAAACCCGGTGTCGTAGAATGTCATGCCCCCCGATATGAGATGCCCAACAACAATAGATTCTGACGGATTAAGGGTCAGCCGGGCACTGACAAACAGAACTTCTGTTACCAGATGTCCCCTGAACAAAAGAAGCGGGCATCTGATATCGGGGGCATTACATTCTATGACACCTGTATAACGTTTTCAGTGTGACATTACAACAGATTGACGGAATAAGCCACGACGTGACAATGAGCGACACACAGAGAAACAGTGAGTCTGTTTCCCAGTGTGTTCCGAACAATGGAGTCACACAGAAAAATGGCCACACTGGAAAACGTCACACCGGCACGATAGTATTTTACTCTACGAGACAGTGCCAAGATACGGTACAATCAGTTGAGTGTGCAATTTAGTTACGCCGTATGTCCCCTCCATTTTACAATCGATAAACTCCATCAAGGCTAATCACGTGGAGAAGGCTCTTCTCAATGAAAGTTTGTCTTTCAATTTTCTTCCAATTTTCAAGTGCTTTTCTGTGTTCTTTTGTGGTTTTCAATGACAACGTAGTTTATATCGTTACAATTCATTGCAAACCTTTTAACTGCAGTGATTGGCAAGATAGAAGAAAAAAGGTTCATGTGTATGCCCATGTAAATGTTGCCCATGTACAAATGTACAACGTAGAGAAAAGTGAGTGAGTGGTGGTATGGGGCCTGTTTCATAAAGTGACGTTAAGCAAATGGTACCTTTAGCCACATGGAAAATGCATTGAAGTTAAAGGTACCATTAGCCTGAAGTCACTTTATGCAACAGGCCCATGGAAAGCAAGTTCTAACACTTTCCAAAAGCGTTGCAACATTGGGCGAAACTAATACTAGACCTATGTTTAAAGTACTGACGTTTTTTTTCATTTACAGTAAAATTAATATCACTAAGAATTCAGAGGATGCATCTTCTTAGCGTCTTCTTGTAAAATCCAAAACAAACAAAAACCTCATGATGTTATCAACATTTCATTTTGAGACGCACGTTTTGCGAATACGAAGCGTCTCAGTTTCCCTACTTACGATGCAACACCATACCGTCTCCTGAAAGTCGGTTATTGTTGCAAAAAATAATTAACAGCAAAAATCATATCGTTTCGAATAACGTCGCATTTAAAGATGATTGCATCACTTAAGGCCAGTGATATTAGATGTATCAAAATACTGAAACTAAGATTAGATTTGAAATAAGCTAAGAAGATATTGAATTTTAAAAAATCGCATTCCGACTATCTAGCCTTACAATTCACAATCCGTAAAAAACAACAATTTAACCTTTACGCAGTTACCATTTTGAATGAATATAAACACTGAATGATAGAATCCGAACATAACGGGTATCGGAAATTGATAGGATCAACTTGATGGAAAACCATTTATATAATAGATCCAAGGCCATAGAACAAATAACTGCTTAGAGGAACCCATCAGCAACCTAACATGTTCCCATTGACAAAGAAATATTGACACTTTCGTTAACAAGGAGAGGTAGCGAGTTAAAATCAATAGATATTTTTATCCCTTTTCCTTGAGTTTGACATTAGAGTCTCTGCGACAAATGTCTTAATGAAAAGTGTGGTTCTTTGTTTTCATTGGGTAAACGCAACTATTAAAGCGCCACTGTATCCATTACGTTTCCATCTCGTGGCGGCCGACGTAACCTTTGACCTTTAGGCAACCTCGTTTATGTATGCTCGACAAGACTGTTCAAATCGATCTATTTGAATGATCTAAGTTACCAATTAGGCATTGAGACTGTTTCCACACATAAATAAAAGAGCTGACGCAAGGTATCTCACTTGATGAAGGGCTAGTCAGCTGGGAGAGCGCGTTGAAGTTTTCAAGTGATGAAAAGAATGGCGGTCATTTTTTTCAGCTAAGGTTTTGATACATTAAGTAGTATCAGTCCAGTGTAACCACTGGCTTTGTATGGGTTGTACAGGACACCCCGTTTGTTCCCGATTCCACCGCCAGGAGAGGGACATTGAGGCATACCTCTGGCATACAGTGGCACTTTAATGGGTGGCGTCCACTAGAGCGCCGACAACATTAGGAAGGGTTCGGGAAGCAAATGTGTCATTTCGGCATTGCTTCCGCATCAAGTCCTATTGGTCGTTTTACCCTTTCCCGAACGTGCAGAAATGCCGCGAACTGTTCCGGAATGATAAAGACAGTGAACGGAACCTTTCAAGAATATGCGGAGTGGTTGCCGAATGAATGCGGATTCACTAAATTTGCATTCCGCGTCTTGTCCGCGCCCTAGTGGACGCTAGGTTTAAAGGACCACCATAGGCAGCTCCCAGTAGGCATTCTGATGTGGCTATTCTTGCAAATAAATAGATGGTATGAGCTAGGAGCTAACTGTGACGTAAATACACATTGCAAGTAAAATGCGCCATATGTCAACATTTTGGCCCACATAATTGTTTCTCAATTGCTGGCGCCACCTGAGATGTAGCTGTTGTACTAACAGTAGCCTAACAGCAAGCTGCTTTACGGTCCCTTTAAAGATTTCTCTTTATACAGTTCTTTTGCATCGCTGACGATGCACTTTTTTGTCCAAAGACCAAAAATTCAACCTCGTTGCCTAAGTAGGCGATAACTGTGATATTGCTTTTCTAGTATATTGTTAGATTGCGACTATCAGGCTGAAAAAATATCATCAACAAAAACCCTAACGAGTGCAATCAAATTAGCCCAAACATATTTATGAGAAACTATTTTACTGCCCCATAACTGCAACAGATGAAACCTGTTCACTAATACTTATTTCTACCCCACGCATTCCAGTCATTGCTAGGGGTACACGTATATGGACTTGAGAAAACGAAATAACAGAGCTACATGTAGAGTTACTCAACCGACGAATTGAAAAGTAGGTCAGATGGTTTAGATATTGCCAAAATATTCTATACCAAATTTACCACAACGTTCATAATGAATTTAGGCCGACGTAACAAAGGAGATGTTCAAGCCAGGACAGGTTAATTGTGAAGAAAAACGGGGCGATCATTTACATGTACATGTATTTAGAAATATCCATTGATTGGGAATCGGGTAGGTCCATATTTACTCTCCGGACACACAGACGTCGTGTCTGGAAACGCCCATGCCATGAAGGAAGTACATGTACATGCAGGATAATTTGACATCAGACGTAAGGAAGTTATAACGTCGAGGCTCTGAGGAATGTCTGACGCGGGTTCTTATTTCGGAGGTGAAGTCAGTGTAAAAACAGGTGGATTTGAGGACACTCTGTATATCGGTGGTTTACTTCACGATAGCGTGGACACTTCGGAATTGCCGTGGGCCGTGGCCAACAAAACCGCTTGCAGCTTCGTGGTCTTGCAGTGAGAGCTATTCGGGAAGAAGTGTGCATCTCGCTTCAGCCTGAGATTCGTCATTGATCAGCAAATAGCGAGACAGTCGCACGAAGACCTCAATCCTCACCTAAACACTTCGTGACTAACTCTGCTGTCCGATAACCACTCGTCCAACAAAACTATGGAACTCCCGGACAGGGAAAGAACACTTTGGATTATCACAGTTGTGGTTATCGTATTCTGGTTAGGGGTATTCCTGATCAAATGTCTCTTCAGCACAGATAAACGACGTGGAAATGATGAGGGCCGACAAATGGAGACAATAGCACGTGGTGTTCCCATACCTCAAATACCGACGAGCGCTGATGATAGCCAGCAGGTTCAGGACGACGCCGAGGACACGGAGACGGTTCGACGCCGGAATATTCCGGAACTCAGCAGCGAGGACCGTGAAGATAGGGCCAGTTAGGGAAGGACTAGGATTCAGAGAATGCGATTACCGACGACGTACCACTTGGAAAATTTGGAAACGTGACCCCTTCGTTCGAATGACTCATTGACTGACTATCTGTAGTACATGTGTACTTATTTCTTTCTGGAGAGATGCTCCCGTAAGCACCATTTTGTTAATTCGACGTTTCCTCGCCCCCCCCCGCCATCTTGGATTTCTTGCAAACTGCACATGCGCAGTCACATCTGGCGGGAAAATTTGTATCTCCCGACCAATCATGTGTGTTGGTTTAAGATAAGTGGACGCGCACAAAATGAATACTAGATGTGACGTATGAGCACGATGGCGCCTCCTAACCATACTGACATGACTGTCTGGGACACTGTTTGTCAGCCCGAACCGACCTTTGAAAGTGAAATTTGAATCCAAATGTGGCTCGTGAAGATACCTATTCGAACTTCTCCCAGGCCCTCACGAAACGTCATCACAGCGGCTTTGGAAATAGAACAACATCTAATGCTATTGTTCGAAGCAGGAATCCTAAATAAAAGACGTCGTTCGGGAATCTTTTGAAGCCGTACGGAGTGACTGAGCTATATGAGAGCATAGAACTTTTGAGAGCTTCTTCTAGTGCAACTTGATATATTTATTACCTGTATAAAGGGAAGTACTGAACAAACGAATTGTTTTTTAATCTAACTGTCTTTGATGTTCATGAGAACATACCAAAACACATGCCATGTTTATCACCAACACAGTCATGGCCGTTCGTACCTTCACGTAGAGACAGACGAGTAGACTTTTCAGAGATGAACCGACTTTTCTAATGGTGTATTATCAGCAATAGTAAGCTTTCGGCCGGTTGGGCTACGACAGCTTTCTCTTTCAGCGATGATTCACCAATAGGAGAGTCAGTCACGCTCATCGCCAAAGACGACAAAGTTCTAGCGGACCAACACAACATAAAATTCTCCTAATGAGAAACCTATTACCCACTGCCTCAATAGGTGTCGCCAGTGGTTAAATCTATTGAATTGAAAGGGACATCCAGGTCCTGGTCAATTTCCCAAACAAAAGGCATCCATTGTGTTGGACCTGATTTTAATACTCTGTGCTGCCCTCTAAAGGCCTGTTTCCACTAGACCGGTTTCCAGCATTGCGTTTTGCCATTTCACAGGGTTTTGGATAATCTTTCGATGGTTTAACAATACATGGCGTGTTTATTGTCCCAATGCCTGTGAAAACCGCGGATTTTGTTTTCATTTGGCTGATGTTTGTAAACACAAAATTCAGCCAATCAGAATGCACGAAAATTTCTTTGTTGACATTCTGGAGAAGTTGGTTTACATTTTTTCCCGAAAATTCGTGCCCTCTCAAATTATATTTCTAAATCAAATTTTTTCGATTTCGATTCGCTTTAATTAATGGAGAAAATCCTCGCTAAGCATATACATGTAATAGTAGAATCTAACCGGGCCATTGCAAAACCTCACTTTTGACCGTCACCAAGCAGAAAAACAGTACAGCGGGACATTCAGGGTACAGTGGATTGGAACAAGCAGTTCAAACAGTGAGAATGAAGTACAGACTTCTACTCAGGAGTATTATGCTCACAAAGTTACTTCTGTCAACGGTATTACCATCAGCTGCCGAAAAAATGGTACAAACTTCTCCTATGTGGGTGGAGGTCGCTGTACAAAGAAGGAAGACCATATTTGGTTTTTGAAATATGGTAAACCAGTAACTTGGTCGATTTTAAAATATATCTACTCGTCTTACTACGACCAGTTTACCAGACGTCGGAATCAGACACAGGCGAATTATGACAAATTAAAAATCAGCAGCCGGTAAAAACTACATTTTACCTTATAAGCCCATATATGCGTCAGAAGGTAACATTATCTGATTTCAAAGAGGGGGATTACTTAGTTGCTTGTTTGTTCCTGGGATATTTTTTACACCGTCGCGAATCGCGTAGTAGTTTTACCTTTAACCCTTAGGCCCAGATTCTTTCGATGCATAATCAGTCCTATCTCGTTTAAATAGCAAATGACATTTCGAATGCCGTACTCCATTCAAAACTATTAATCCCACCATACACTGTAACATAAGGATGAAATCGTTGTATTACTTTTGAGGAAAAACCAAAATACAATAACAGATTCAGGAACGATTCATTTTCACAGTACGAAGATGCCTAGAAGTGTACTTTTTCCGGAGGATCGCAAGGTCTAACGATAAGTAATGAAGGTTTATAATAAACGATTAGCCTTTTTGCACTAGGCCTACATGTAACTAATTTTCCTTCACCATCTCGCTTTGATGACTATGGAGAATAGAAAATCATAGTGTACGAAAATTGTGTTTTCTCCCGCGAAATTGAATTCAACGTATTCGACAAATCACACAATGAAAAATTGTAAAGAAGGAAAGAATTTGGGATGACAAAGCAACTAAGCTTTATTCTTCCCATGGTACCTTGGCCTCCGGAAACGGGAAAATGTTTCTGATTTCTTCGCTCATTCAACAATAGGGAAGATTATTCGCATCGAGCCTTGCTATGCGGAGGGTTTCAAGTTTTCGTTACACGAATTCAAACCTGGCTTTAGTTCAAATTTCCCATTAACTTATATCCGAAACGGAAATTGGAAATTTATTAGACGAACAAGGCGGTCTTGTTTCACTGACCGGCTGTATCTTCTTACCAACAATGGCCTAACCGACCTGCAGTAACTCCAAAACTGTACCATCGACAGCATGTAGACTAATTGAGCACAAATGTATATTCAACGTTTGGCAATGAAAAAGTGATCTGCAGGAACTATAGTAATTTTGTATTTTTTCTGGGGGTGGGGGTGGGGGCTGAGGGATGGGGCGAAAACGATGATTAATCTCGATATCCAAATCAAATCATTTGCAAAACATGTGACGTGTTGGAATCGAAAAACACGGCAAAAATGCCTTTTATGGTTCGTTATAGCCGTTATAGTCGCTGTAAAGAGTTCGTAATAGCGAGCGATGTTGGACTTGCAATCCCACTCCAATGTATGTACAACAGAAAATTTAAAAAGCAACGTTCAAGTTGACCTCCACCTTAATTCAAATCGTTGGTGAAGAATGAAGGTGGTGTACCTTCAATTACTACTATAATAACCAGAACCAATAACCTGATATGAAACAGCAGCACCTTGGCATCGGCAAATATCCCACAGGGATCTGGAATCGTACATCGTTACCGTGTTGTTTCGGTTATTACCACATAAAAACGTCTGCTGATCCTACACGGTGCATCTAACTATCATGGTATTGGACCCTGGGGTAGGGTTTCATTAGACTGGGGGGGATATGGTTATGAACTTTGCATAATGTATTGGACGATGGCTCAGAATGATGCCGCTGTATCGTACTTTCTCGGCAGCCCGTTCATTGTTGTAGCGCCGTATGCCCGTGAGCAGCGCCACGTAAGCTACATCTGTCAACATGGTGAAGACACTGGTGAAGCATTCATTCCTCTAGATATATTCTATGAATAGAAAATGGAATGAAACTGTTATTCGAGTGTAGCTAAGACGCTCGCGCAATCGTTTGGTCATATCACATATCGGATATAGAAAAACAATAATTACAAATACTATGCAAAACTCACCGGCGGTCTTCAAATTTCGACTGGCATATTAGATAACAACAGGCAAAATGACGGAAAGGCTTGACCATTGGAAACAGTGAAATTGTCATCACGACTGACGTCAGCACTTCACCATGAAACAAAACTCACGACTGCGACGAAACTTTGTAAAGCTCCAAAACGTTCAAAGATATTGAAGTTAAATGCCTCTTTCAATTCGATCTACTATAACTTAAAACAAATTTCTAGTTTCTTACAAGACATCTGATAGGTTGATGAATTGCAAGTTACGATTCATTTGCCAACATAGAAAATCCACGTCATGGACATTTAGTATTTCCTATTTCAGTTTGTTACGAATGTAAGACACAAATGCAAACCCATCACATATCACGAGATATAATATTTGCCTCGTAAAGTTGAAAATACTTCAGTTATCCGAGTCCTGTCAAAAGTGCATTTGTGTATCATCTTGAATGTTTATCCATCAGATCGTGTTTCTCAGACAACACATTAAAGTTGGACTTTCCTTTTTTTGTGATAGACGTTATTCATTCATCAAGTACTTTATGTGGTTTATACATGTACGCAAATCAGAAACGTTGCAAGATTGTCCACCATAAACCCATATCCCCTGCGAATTTAGGCTGGTTATAAACTTTGTTAACCTGTGTAAAACCAGCTCTCTGGTGTAGCCTGGTTAAACCATCCTGAGAAAATCATGGGTTCATAGCACTCGCTGCCTTCCTCACCGCACACAAACAGCTTGTGTCCGATGACGAAGGAAGCAAATGCTAAGAACCCCTAATGTTCTCAGGAGGGGTTAAACAGGGAAACAAGTGGAAAGGTTAGCCCTGGAGTAAGCTGGTTGAGCCTGGTTAAGCATGGTGGTATTTGAACCTGCTTATTGGGAATATACCAGGCATGCCGGCTTTTAAGCCAGATTCTAATGCTGATTTAGCCTGGTGAACCAGCCTAGCCTGTCTGAGGCTGCCTAACCAGCCTAGCCACGTGGTGACCAATATTCTACAGTGTATGTCAAACTGTTAATCTGTCTAGCCAGAAGCGTCGTTACCTTTATTATGTTTTGGTCAAATCGCGTCATGGGTTAAACACCCTTCTGTCCTAAGATGTGTATTACATCATCAAATATTAAATTTCATTTCTGTAATAAATAGTTATATTCAGGAGGCTATAAAGGCCGCGACGTCTAGGTCACAGCTTGTGGTGTTGAATGTTAATGACGTTTAGCGCTCAAAGTAACGTGTCATCTCTGGCCACAACTAGTGGTGTTAAATATTGATGAAGGGTTAGCGCCCAAAGTAATGTGTTAGTTGCAGAGTCCTTTGCTTCTTTTTACCATGGATCTTCCCATTATAGCTTACTTGGACAAATATATACATATTATGAGACTTGAAGAAATCCTGTAGTTGGCTTACATTGGGTCTATTTTGTAGTTCTTTAATTTAAGCCAGCATCACACCAGGCGATATCGCAAGCGATCTGATCGCAAGCGAGCAAAATCGGCTATTGACGCCAGGTATGCGCTGACCAACGATGCGTGGAATCTTCTCGCCAGCGATGACCGAGATCAAACAATGCCAAAACCGATATCGCCTATTCTGCGGTGGCTGGCGAGAAGATCGGTGGCGATTAGATCTCTTGCGATATTGCATGGTGTGCCACTGGCTCAACACGTACAGCTTTTGCGACTCGTAGTAAAATATCGACCTGAAAGTACTCGTTGGACGTCCGGACCGTCAAGAACGGGAAGATATGTGGACAGAACTATTCCGCAAAGCGCACCCTTCGGGTTCATTACGATCTTTCCAGAAAACATTGCGGCAATGCTCATGTTGTCCATGCGGACAAACTCGTGGAGAGCCTAAGGGTACAATATAGTGCATTTTTTATGATAAATGCACCAAATTTGGCGCACAATATAATGGGATAACTTTTCATTTAAGGATGGGTGGCAACCTGGCAAAGCCCCCTAGCGGCTGTCATCCTAGATTTCAAAATGGCCGCACCTGAGCAACCCGCAGGATGGTTTTTATACTACTAGGAAACAAATAGCGTGCGAACAACATAAAACTTAAAATGCGCGGCGTAGTTGCAGCGACTATATTTAGCATCTCACGGAAATCGTGAAGTAAGAGTCCAGTGTTCCCTGCGGCACACGTGGGATGAGAATTTCGTGCGAAGACCAACGTAATAAGACGTGAGTGGAAACAGGGGCTATGGTTGTCCGAACAAAAGTGGAAATGGACACCGCTCGGTCTCTTGTTTTTCCTCGGGCTGCGAAGGCATCACGTACGCCGGAACCGAACCGACGTGAGTAAAATCTACCAAAAGTGCATTTAGGGAAGAAAAATTCACAACCTGTAACCTGTCGCTGCGAAGGAACCTGCGGATAATCTCTTATTTGGAACATCATTTGAGAAGCTTAACGCCCATACACCTTGGCCTGCGAAGCGTCGGTGTGACTGTCCACATCGTCGTTGCGGAGTACTTTGCTGTATTGGACCCTAGGTCAACATACCAGCTGTCTGAAATTCGACGTGGAACTCCGCCCGTGGCGTAAAATCCAATAAATAAGAACCCGAATCCAGATTTCAAATCCGCTCTTTATACTTTACACTTCTGTTTGAACCATCGCAAGGTATTATCTCCCACGAGGAANGGAAAACTTCAATTCCGAGGTACCTGAACTTTTATATTCCTACTGACGTATGAGTTCGAAAAAAGATACATATACCTGGATAGACTTTTTCATCGCAGTAAAAGGAAGACTTCGTCAAAAGACTAGAAGAACGGCGTTCGTTTTCGTTTCACAATTGACATGCAGTTACTAAAATTAGATTGAACATAAGAAATGACAAGAAATTAACTTGGCGTGCTAGTTCCATCACAGTATCAAGCATAACATTACATATAGAAGGGAAAAGCCGTTTTATTTTATTGGATCTCGTGTTTGTGTCACTGACGCGAATGACGGTATCAATATCGCAATATCAAAGAAGAAATACCATACTGTATTTCAATTAAAAGAAAATTCAATTTGTTTCTGGCTGTTTGTTCATCCTTCGCAACTCTGCAGCTATATACCTCAGTATTCTTAACATCATGATATCTATTCGGCACTGAACTTAATAAAGTGTGATATCTTTGAAATGACGTTAACTTTGTAAAACCTCAAAAGGTTTTTTTCTCCGATGAAAGCCATACAGTAACGTCAAAGTCGACCTTTTGCGTCTTACCACAGGCGATCAAAAGAACACACCACGTCCAGGGTCGCAGAATCTAAAGGTCACAATCGGGAGCAGTTTAACCCCTTTTGGTCAATCACAACATCTGAAATTTGGTACCAATTTTACAATGCAACAGCCATTTCGTAAACGTAACGTTTTCCTCACTATCCGAGCTTCTCTGAACCTCTCTAATGTTGTAGATGTCTCTCATGGATCACCAACGAGCACTGCTAAAGAAGGATCATCACCGCACGTTATCCAACAGATCGTCGTCAAAGCACCTGAAGGTAACGCCCGAACATCGGCTTTTATCCCGAAAACATAACAACACAGAAAAATCATTTTTATGTCGTGGTATCAAAAGAACTCTGTTGCCCTGGGGCTAGATATCGTGAAAGTCGATGTGAGGAGGACAGACCACAGGAGTCATCGACTCCAGTGGTTTACTGGTGAAAGTGTAGGTATCGAATAAATTTCCTCACACAACACGGACATTTACCAGGAGAGTCGCCTGTTTTCTACCCCTTAGTACATATCGAAAGCGAAATAAGTAACAACAGGTGTCCAATGAAGATGTACGCCTACCCCATTGCAGTCATGTTCACGATCGGCATCAGCCATCATGAAGACTTTGATATGCGTTTTGCAATGGGAAACTTTACTGCCGTTAGAGGCCGCCTGTTAGCGGTCCTGGGACGTCACAAAATTTGACGTCACAGACATAAACATGGCGTCCACGTCATTATGGATGACCTCATGGTGCATTTCTTTACTGTAACGTCAAATTCCATGACGTTCAAGGACCGCTAACAGGTGGTAGCATGAATTTTTTTCTGCTAAAGTACAGAGACTCCAAGCGCTCAACCGAACAACCCCTGTCTAATGAAAGCAAATTGCTTGCACTCTCCTTTAATTGCTAACATCAGATCAATCCCAACTCCTCAGAAGCCACCGTGGTATTTCAACTAGTGGAGTCTCTTTCAGCCCATAAGTAGATTTAGGATATCGGAAATTCACTTCTTCACTTTGCTATATCCTGTTTAAAATTGTCTTCGAAGTGGTTTGGGGTTGCTAAACTTGCGGATAGAAGAAACAACAAAATAAGGTGGCTCAGCGTATCTCTGTTTGTAACATGGGGGAGAAATAATACTATTAAGCTGGTTATGAGGCCATGTTTTCCAGTAACTGGATAAAACGGGATTACTGAACTACTGATCCATGAGACAGCATTTGTGCTACTTCCTTTAAATGATGAAGACGAAGAATATTAAACGTTAAGAAGTACTTTTTTATTCCGAAGGCCCACATGATTTCCTTCCGCAAAAGCTAAAACAAACGATATCGTACACCACAGCATCTTTCCCTAATCCGACCTTTTAAAATCTACATGTAATTCTCTTCATGAACACATTCAGACACGGACATACCATCGCCCAAGCCCCAAAAGGACAACGTCGAGTTCGTGAGGCTTCTCCTTACGGCCCTTGAGAAGTTAAACATTAAGAAGGAAGAAGGCAAGACAAACCGAGGCAAGGGAAAGAAACCAAGCAGTAAGAAGGCCCCCAAGGGGTCTAAGAAAGTCCCCAACGTGGCAAAGAAAGAGGTCAAGAAAGGTACAACGTACTGTGTAGAATGGCCGTTACAGCTTGCATACACCTCGCTACACCCGATTTCAAAGCATACGCGCACGAGTTCTTGGCAGAAACTGCTCACGATGCCACAGTATAGATCTCACAAACTAACTACCAGTCCTGCAACCCAAAAGAAAGCAGATTCCTCGAAACCTTGACAATTTCCTACTAACCACACCTGCTACGGAAATACTACGCTTTTTTACCGGCAAGGTTCATCCCTAACCACGATGCTAATGGCTAACGACATATTTGCAACTTCCTTAACAACACAGTGCTAGTGTTATGTAGCTTGGCTGAATAACCATGGATATTACCTTCAATGCCTATTAACCAACCCTTTCTAGCCGATCTGTATGCCCCTCTATATTGTTTTCCTAAGTATCAGCACCAGACATACATACAAAACAATTTTTGCCGCGACAACTTTTACCAACTTGTCTTGTCTTCTTTTGTTATGATGATTTTGTGAGAAAACGATATCATACCCTTCAGACACAATTTCATCTCACAGCTTTCACAACATCACCGCATGAAAAAAGAAGGTCTTCTTGTTCTGACAGTCTGTGCATGTAATTGTATTTCTCACACTGCTGTTGATATGACTAGTCTGAATTGAATGATGCTTCGCCGCGGGCAGCCCAGTGACAAACGATTGTCACCGTTTCTGTGTGTGGGTGTTATAACCGTGTAATATGTTCTCTCATGACTTGTCTCGTTATTGAAGAGCTCCGAAGTCATCCGTTCCCTCACGTACATCAGCCCATCACTCTCCCTTTTTTCTACTTCGAAGACATGACCGTACGTCGCCAACGACAACTATGTTGGGCCCTGACCAAGCCCAAGCGCTTCCCTCTCCCTCCACTTAAAGGGGCACGATATTTCTACTTTTGTCGACAGCCGGCGCCACCGGCGGTGATTGCATCATTGCCTTTTCCCCAGTGTTGGAGAATGAATGACTGTATGATTACAATACAATGCATATGTGGATACCCTAGGAACGATAGTTTCCTACATGGGGCGAGGCTGATAAGCGGTAGTTTAACAACATTGTCAATAGAGGTCTCCTTAACGCGGGCATGTTTTAGCGCAGGATAGGGAAAGAATACATTGCCCCTTTAAAAAACTTGGTCGGGGAGTGAAAAAAACAGCAATTTATGTAGAGTTAGCTGATGTGTTTGTCAATGATGACTATGACGAATTTTCGGTCATCAAGCACATTAAATCTGCCTCCTATTTGACACTGATGTACAGAGTGATAAACATGGAAAATTTGCCATCAAGATGTGATTTTTCTCTCGTACTCAGAATGTCTTTTTGTTCGTTATCCACATCGATCAACAGAATTCTTATATGCCAACATCATGTAAAACGCAAACCAATCGATGGGAAATTGTTGGCACCAAGGGGAACTTCTCCAGCAAGGTTGGCAGTTAAAGAAGAAAGACGCTATCAGCATGTATTGAGCTCACTGCAGCGGAAGATGACCACACCGATGTGGCCTCAACAAGTCGCTAAAGTTTTTATCAGTCCACCGTGGCTTCTTCACTCTTTCTCCTCTCTTTTTCTTTCACTCTGATGATTACTCAGCAGTTGCTGTCTCATCAGCATAAATTTCTTCTATCAAAGCATGGAAATACTTCAGAGGATGAACTACACCGTCCATGTGCTACTGTAAACAGTATGCATGTGCTAATGCAAACAGTGTGCACTGCCCAAGGTGTCAATGGCAACTGTGGTGTTCCCGTTTCTTCATTGTGGCTTCACAATGAAACGAGGCTGGCAAATTTATCTGTGTTCCCCTATGGCCTCTCTCGGTGTCTTCTATCGGGCGATTTAGCGGCTATATCAATGGTCATATGATGCTGTAGGCTGCTTTAGCAACTTATATTTATCTTTCAGGATTGTAGGAATGTTTAACCGAGTTGTTTGAATTCACCAAAGCTTTAGTGCAAAAACAAATAAAATGTTGGGTGTTAGTAAAAAGTAAGACTAAACAACGTAAGCACTAAGGAAACCTGTATCAAACGAATTAAGTAAATAAATGTACATGTATACATGTATGTCACTTTGTAAATTCTACATTGTTGCATTTCCATTGTAATGTACTGCACCTTTGTCGTCGTTATCCCCATCTGAATCAGTCCCAACGATTTTTCAAAATTTACTCGTGGTGTTTTTGAAAGCCAGCAGCCAGCATGGCCCCCGAGCAAGCACAGCATTCTGTTATTCCACAACGAATTTTGTTATAGGAATTTTTCAATTTTTCTCTTTTTCTGACATCAGGATTGTAAAGATTTCCCAAAATGGACTATGCAAACACTAATGTTCGCGACGTCGGTTATACAGCGTTTTTTCCTTTTCTCTTTTTAGGCAGCGATGGCGGTGATTTCTTAGAGCGCCTTGACAAGCGAGGTAGGTAACCATGTAGAATCGTTTGCAGCAGTTTTGCAGCAGTAGTAAAACCCCGCAGAACATCATCTTGAAATTAACGAAAAGATTAAGTCCGTGTGTATAAGAAGAGTGTGCTTCAAAGGAAACAATATTGATAAAAGATTTTCAGGATGAGGACTCAATTACAGGCACATGGTTCTTCATGCCGAATCTTAATCACCAGGCCATTGAACCCTCTTCAAACATATTCAAGCTTCCCTCTGGCATTTTCACACGAGGACAGTGTTGCCGTCCAAGACACTGCCGTAAAAACTCACTTGTTAGTTCTTATTTCTACGCCGCCCTGTATCTTTAATTGATGCTTCCTGACGTACGAAGCGTAGTTGTTGTTTTTCTTTCTTTTCGCCGGCGTGTACTGTTCTAACGAATATCAGTTTAAGTTTAGATTTATGGAGGAAACTCCCTTATCAATGTGTTAATCAAAGAATCTAAAATAAATCGATTTTTAAAGTTTCATTAGAGACGTAAAGGACAGTTCAAAGAAGTGGATTTAAATGAAGCAGGCGCTCAGATGATAAGTCAGCTGGTGTACACTGTACCTGTCTCCAAGGCCAGTTCTGTACATTGGCCTGTACAAACTGTGCACTTTAGCAAGTACTACATGTACATTGTATAAGCCTAGCAAGTTTCTATGAATATGGGCCCTGATACTTTCCTTGTTCTGTTCATAACAAAGCCGGAGGTACACAGACTGACAAAGAAGTTGCAAACGCTATCTCTGCACCAGCTCTCAGGTATTACATAGTCTCACACAAAGAACGCGTCCTTCCTTTTTCAGGACAGTACTACGACGCTGAACTCAATGATGGCTTTGACATGTTCAAGAAGAAGAGGAACCAGAAACGTGAGTTGCGCGAGACTTATTTCTGGCCATGGAAGGATACGGAATGACAAAATGAACCTGACGTTAATGCTCTGCTTTCTGAGACTTAGTTCAATACCAAAAGAAACCGGAAAGACAACAGACATTTCTTCTGCTTTGTCGCAAAACATTTCTGTATGGAAGCATCCCCTTATCCATCCATGGTCGTCTTTTTGTACACATTAGAATTAGTCTTAGCCTTAACATTTCACTAGATCACACTTTGTGACTTAACAAATTTGCTTCTTTAAAAGATACATGTATTTACTCCAATTTATTTTTTCTATGGTATCTATTCGGTCATGCAGCAGAGTAAGCACTTGTTAACTGGTAGTTACATCTTTACTTAAAATCATCCTCCCACAGCAGGGCTTTGGTCTTGCACCTTTTCATAGTCTCGCACACAAAGATAGTGGAGGAAGAGATGTGAGGTAAAACCCCTGCTGTGGGAGGATGCTTAAAGTGGGCGCCGAGGCAAAGCAGTCCGGAGTGTAGCATCATCGCCGCTACATTCAAGCGTGGACGACGTACCGGACTTCCAACAGCGAGTTATGAAATTGAGCTTCTGTCACAAGTGATGATACTACCATTTACCGACGTGCTGACTGCGAGACAATGATTAAAGCAAATGGCTCGCGGGGTTTGTTTACATTTTTGGTGGTACCTCCCATAGAGAGTGAGTCTCGCCTCCAGGCAAAGCCGTGCTCCAGCCATATGCAAAACCTGTGCACATATGCGAACGTAAACACTGGGGACGAGGTTCCATTAAAAATTTGTTAAAATGGGTTAATGACAGTTTCAAATTCAGTCGGTCAAAATGTACATTTTGTACTATTCACATTGATTTCGAAGCGGTAGATTTTGCAGAATACGCCTCCAAAGTTTGTCTGTCTAATGCATTTCCCATTAAACTAAAATCCTTCTTTCGCCTTTTTCTCAAAACGGCGCTTGATTTGAGGACATGTCAACAAACAACTGTCAACAAACCCCGCGAGCCATTTGCTTTAAAGGGTGTCACTGTGCGCGTTCAAAGGCAGACAAAACAAACCGTCGCCGATCCCATTCGGATCCACCGAGAGACCGATAAGTTGCTGGACCACATTCCCCTGTAATTGGTTTACTTTCATAACAACTGCGCCGGATTGAAGAATTAACTACCGATGACTGGACCATGAGAGAGGACTTGGCAAGTGGTGCTTCAAGAAACTGCTAAATAAGACTCGTCTCCACATAACTAGTAAATCAATTGATGAAAATTCGGTCTTTTGTTGCAAAGTGCACATCGACGATGGGTGTTCAAAGGGGAAGTAGTATAAGAGCATTAGGGACAGATTGTGTCAAATGGGGCACTACATGTACGTGTTTTGTACATTACTACGTTTTTGGTGCAGCAGAAGTTAATACGATTCATGCTGACAAAACTTAAGGCTAAATTGAAGTCATATAAGTTTTTTCACCTTCCGGTGAATCACGCATCAGCATCAAGATTAATTAACTACTGTTATCTTCAAGCCTATCTGCCACCGCCGACTCGGGCGCAGTTAAGTCCGGTAGTCGAAAAAGGCTCCAACGGACGCGAACGTACAAACTTTAGACCTCCCAAAAGAAGAAGGCCGGGTTTTCGTATGCCGAACATTTTCCGTCATGAATTCGGTCAGACGTAATATTTGTTTTGTCTGCAAGAGTGTACTAACTCGGTTTGCCGGTCAATACTCAGCAGATACCGAGTCCATTTGTGGTCTTATTCTATCGACATGCTCTGACCGAAACAGATAAGGAGGGGGAAAGGTAAAATCATTAAACTAGATACCTGAAAAGACGGCTCGGCGTGTTTATTGAAAAAAAAGTGGACAATGCAAGTGAGTAAAGTGGTTTTAACCGTAATCCAACCTCTCCTATAGATCTACGCGAGGTGAATCGACTGAAGTTAGAAACGTGGACGCGACAACCTTTGCTGAATGAGATGATGCACGCGAGAGAGACCTGAAGCTGCCAAATCTCGCTCACTGAACAAGTCAGTCCCATACATTGTGGATGAGAAAGCGAATACTTGACACGGTTCCTTGTTCAATATTAATGAAGAAGAACGTCCTGAAACCCTAACCTCCAAGAACTGGTCACAGGATCGCATCAGGTGTATCAGTTTGGACCACCGAATCAATGATATATACATGTAGCCTTGTACAATGTATTTGTATTAGATTTTTCCGTCAGGGCCGATGCCGTAGCATTATTGGCCCTGATAAGTACAGAAGAGGCCACCTCACTTGGATGGGGTCTTTTACTTGCCCTTGCAAAGAAACAAAGTACAAGGCACCACAGCCTATTAATACGGAGTTTTCGCAAAGCCCCCGAAACGCCAACGCAAACGCCAAACCCATTGTTCGATGCCACGAAGAGAGCACCGAAGAAAAGGATAGAAGTTCGCGTTGGCGTTTCGGGGGCTTTGCGAAAACTCCCTACTTGCCCTTGCAAAGGCACAAGGTACAAGGCACCACGACTACTGTCCTATGCGACGGACTGAAGAGCCAGGGATGATTAATCCCATATGGCCCGCGACCTGCCGCTTGCCACGCGGACGTGGTAACCATAGGCTCCGAAAGATACACGAATTTCACGGTTCCTCGTGGGAATCATTCTAAATTATCTACTTCACTGTTCCCTCGGTGTTCTCGCTTATGAATTACAATTCAATGAGCGGTACCGCATACCATTTTAAAAACGCGCGCGTAGTTAGAGCCTCGACGATATTATTACTAATCTTCGCCATCGCCATCAGAGAAATTCAATGAGGAACAGGTGTGAAAGGAAAGAACATCCCCAGGAAAAGTGTCCTTGGAACAAAACATCATAATGTTACCACCTAATCTCTGGCGATTAGTTTCTGCAGCCATGCACCTTAATCCGTCATGGAACAACAGAGGCGGACACTTTTTACAGGGGACGTTCTTTACTGTTACACTTGCATTACTAATCAGGAATGCGGCGCTGGTAAATTCCTCCGCAGGGTGCACATCAACAATGTTTTCAAAACAAAATCCTGTCGAAAAATGAACACGGATTTTCCCGCGATGTAATATCAACTGAGATAAAAGTGAGGCCGTGACGGCCTTCGGTGGATCGGTGTAGCGCCGCCTAGCGTCATACTCATTAACCCTCATGTTTGTGGAATCGGTCCAAACGGTAATGAACCATTATCTAGGAACAGCTTGTGTGCAGGTGAGTTTGTTACTCCGCAGGCAACAACTACTTGTAAAGATGGGGTACGTGTACAGTGTATAAATAAAAGGACCGATTTTATCCTCTTATCATGGGTCACACTATAAGTAGAACTAAGATTTCAGAAATTTCTCCCCAAATGCCAGAAAACACCGTTTAGAGCTGACATCATTTTTGGTGAAAATCGTTTTGCATCATTAAACCTCATCAGCAATGTTTTTCATGCTCTCCTCCCAGTAGCCTTGGTTTTGATTAGCAGTGATGCAAACATATCATCTGCGTTATCTTGAGGGCGAATGCTATGACCTTTTCCAAGGTCACAACTAGCTAGAAGCCGACTTATGCGGCCACAAAATCGAATAACTTTAGCACTAGACCGGTGGATACATCCATATCAAGGTTAGTCACTGATGAAGACAATGTCTTACCATCTCCCGAGGGTGGGGCTGGCGATCCACTAAACCGATTAGTCCAAAATCAGATCGCGGGTGTCCCCCGGGCACAGAGGATTTGGTCCTCATTATGGTAAGTTGTGTAAGCGATCCCGTAACAGCGGATAGCTGGGGTTGTCGCTAATTACCAGTATGATGGGTAGTTGAGGAGAAACAGCTGCTGTAACGATCGGGAGCTGGGGTCGACTCTCTCGAGTGAGACTCTTCCAGTATCCAGGTTCAGGGCCGAGTCTCCTGCAGTGTCAGCTTGAAACATACAGCAATTTTTCTCGTATATACTCTAGATTCGTTCTTCTAAGGTTACTTTACTGAACACCCATATGACCGCCTACCCTATTGAATATGCATGGCAAAATAAAGAGCTGTTCAATGTGACTGACAGGCGAGGAGAGAAAGGGCTATTGAAGACTGATTTATCCGACCACAGATTATTGACATCGTTATCTTCATAAGGGAATAGTGATTGTAACAGACACTCTTTTAATAGTGCCTGCAAACAAAGCGGTCTTCGCGGCCCAGTGCAAGTAACGCAGGACTCACTCATTGGTCAGTTGTGTTGAATTGAATCAATAAATTCTTTGTGTGGTCTGTATTGTGGGCTAGGCCTAAACCTAGCATGAATATATGAAGTAACCTTAGAAGAACGAATCTAGAGTATATATAAGATAGATACAATTCCAAGCAAAGGTGAAAACGTCGCTACCGTTATTCCGAAAAAATCTGAGTTAAATCATCCAAATACACCTAGGGTCATGAATGCAACATATTATATTGACAGTGTTGCATTCCATCGGGATTCTTCGAATGGTATTCGGAAACTGGTCTAGCTGACATTCGAAGCACCCTTCTGGCATTAATACCTGTAAACCATCATAAATATAACAGTTCTCGTTGAAATCTGGTCCGTCGGTACCTACATACATGTATGAGTATTGATATCAGATATCTTTTTAATATCGAAAATTGGAAGCTGTATCACACATCTGGTACATGAACGTTTATTCAGGGGCTGATTGCCCACGTTTGGGAAGGCACTGATCTATCAGAATTGTAAGGGACAGATATTTCTTCATTGTTACATTTTGACAGCGGCTTCACGTCGTATAGTTAGGGTAGGGACACACCTAACGCGAATCGCATGCGTCAAACGTTTTGTTTGCGTGCAGTGCGGTGGAAAATAACAAAGGCTTTGTCGCATGCGTCAACGAATCGCGGTGTGCAGCCACCCCTAGGGCCAACAGCGACAACATAGGTTTCAACGTACCTGCACAATGTACACTCATGGATAAAGGTATAAATGGCAGGAGTTTTTTTTTAATTACTCAAAAACTATGCTAAACTAATCCACAGATTACTATTGTATCTCTCAGCAATTCAGCTACCAATGTTCGAAAGTTTGTATTCATACATTTGAAGGTGAGGAAGAACTTGTCCCGCAAGCAGCAACCGAAACTGGTACCGGTGGAGGAAATTCAGATTATATGAAAGAACTGTTCGGTGATTCTAAACGTAAGCGAGAAGAAGAGATTACCCCACAAACTACAACCGAAACTGGTACCGGTGGAGGAAATTCAGATTATATGAAAGAACTGTTCGGTGATTCTAAACGTAAGCGAGAAGAAGAGATTACCCCACAAACTGCAACCGAAACTGGTACCGGAGGGGGAAATTCAGATTATATGAAAGAACTGTTCGGTGATTCTAAACGTAAGCGAGAAGAAGAGATTACCCCACAAACTGCAACCGAAACTGGTACCGGAGGGGGAAATTCAGATTATATGAAAGAACTGTTCGGTGATTCTAAACGTAAGCGAGAAGAAGAGATTACCCCACAAACTGCAACCGAAACTGGTACCGGAGGGGGAAATTCAGATTATATGAAAGAACTGTTCGGTGATTCTAAACGTAAGCGAGAAGAAGAGATTACCCCACAAACTGCAACCGAAACTGGTACCGGAGGGGGAAATTCAGATTATATGAAAGAACTGTTCGGTGATTCTAAACGTAAGCGAGAAGAAGAGATTACCCCACAAACTGCAACCGAAACTGGTACCGGAGGGGGAAATTCAGATTATATGAAAGAACTGTTCGGTGATTCTAAACGTAAGCGAGAAGAAGAGATTACCCCACCAACTGCAACCGAAACTGGTACCGGAGGGGGAAATTCAGATTATATGAAAGAACTGTTCGGTGATTCTAAACGTAAGAGAGAAGAAGATGACGCGTTTCGGCAAGGCTTTGAGAGGTTATCACGAATGCTGAAGAAACCTGGTTCGTGTTGAAACGAAACTCTTGGCATGGGTACACGGGGCTTTAGCATCGCTTTTCGTAGATACAGCATGAATACGCATAAAAAAAGAACTGAATAGAATGCAGCAGCCCTAGAGTGACTTTGCGATTTTGATGTGCATGGTGATGTAGACCTTGTAAGATAAGGGTCGTGCATGGAAGGATATTAGGGAGGTTTCGAAATCAAACGATAAACGTAAACGTTAACGACAACTTTATTTTTGTACCGAAAATGCAATGCAAAATCTGGTTAATGTGTAGTACGAAAAATAACGTTGTCGTAAAAGTTTGGTTTATCGTTTGATTTCGAAACCTCCCCATTATGGAGGTTTAGAAATCAAACGATAAACGTAAACTTTACTGCAACGTTATTTTTCATACTACACATTAACCAGATATATATTGCATTTTCGGCACAAAAATAACGTTGTCGTTAACGTTTACGTTTATCGTTTGAATTCTAAACCTCCGTATTATTATTATTATTATGCATGATACACGTGTGTGATTCTCTTTGCTGGCCAATATCACAGTAATAGGCAATCACTTCCTTTACTAGTGAGATTTCGCAAACTTAACGAAACACGAAGTACGAAATAAGAAATTTGACTTCATTATCCTGATCTACAGTGTAATATTTCAGGAGAGGTACTGCAAATATCGTCCGCTAGGAGCGTTTTTTGGCGTATAACGTATAAGACCGATAGAATTACGGTGTATATTACCAAGTGGATACTGACCTCAAAATGCACCAGAGGGTAATTCTCTCGGTCTTACAATGATGTGCTAGAAGACGCACTGGCAGCAGGGACATTTGTGACACCAACCATTTCCAGAAATACACTTGGACCAGGAAATGAAGGCGAATTTCGTATTTCAGACAACGAATTTTTTTAGGTTTGCGAAACCTCACTGTTGTCGCATGTATTTCTCATAAACTAGATCATGCAATGATCATTGGGAATCAACGTGTCTGGATGATATTTTGCAAATGCTGGTAAAATCTATTTTCATCCTGTTTATCTTCTTGTACAAGCACATGATTACGAGTACATCTTTGTTGTATTCTCATTGCTTCACTTTTTCTTTAGAAGCGGAAGAAATTGAATTAGCATTGAGAGTGTGTGTATTCTCAACGGTTTCTTTTTCAATTTCGTATTTAATAAAAAGATGTAACAAAATTGTATCTGGTGGGTACGGACGTGACATAGACACATATGTACTGTAGGGGGTATCCAGTAAATTAGGCAAAAGTAAATTAGACAACGGTATTTTAGACAAAGTAAATTGGGTAGGGTACCACCTTCGAAAGCCATGTGATAATTTTCCTCCAAATATTGGCAACATTATTGGGTCTGTGTATTAGAGGACGAGGGACAGTGTGGGGATTGTTTCTACCAGTACACGCCAAACAACAGCAATCCGTACTCTCTGAGCGCTGACGTTGCAGTATTCTATCAGGGGACGTAGTGGTACGAAAATCCGGGCAAAACAAAGAAATACCACAACTAATCCACCACTTCCAAAACTGCAAAATCGAACAGCTGAATTCAAACCTACAAAAAAGGCGCAATTAGAACTTCGGTCCGGAAGGTATCTGACAGACAATTAATTCTTTGTCAAAGTTGCTTTCCAACTTTTTTGACGCGGAGGTAAAACTTGCATGGGAAGAGAAAGACGATTTAGATTAGAACTAGACAATATTGCATAAAGAAATGTTTTGAGGGGGACCGCCTACGACCCACGCATTCCCCTTAGCGCCATTGTCTATCGCATGGGGCCAAGAGCAACAACAGTGAAAACCTGTGTTTGGTAACCTTTAACTTGAATGAAGTTCATACCGTTATGATGTGACTGACGGCCAATCCGGAGAAAAAGTGTTGTTGTTATCGAAGCGTTGGGCACGTACAGTGGAAACAAACAAGCCAATTCGGCGAATTCAATAACAGACACGGTCCCCTCACGAAAAAAAAACTATTTCGCATTTATTTCACCTACGTACAACGTAAATAGCACCAAATGGATATCTATTTGTTCTTGATATAATACGTTCAAAGCAAAATTCAGAGGAGTTATAAAGAACCTGTCTTTCCTTAACTGATATAATGGAAGAGACGCGAAACAAACGGCTATTTGCTAACGGAAACAAAGGCAAGATATAGGATCCTTCGTCTTGTGGACAAAGCCAATTGATGTAGTCAGACTGTCCAGGCCTCTAAAAGTCGATGCCATCGGTGTTATCAACGACTGCGAGCCCAGCTTTCAATACTGAAAGTTTTGGTGGAAGAAGGGAAAATGCCAAAAGCACTTTCTTAGAGATAGACCGGATCAAGCAAGGCCTTTGTATTCTCAGAATCAGCACCTAATAATAGAACAGCAGCATTGCCTGCAGACCATTTTTATTATAAAAGTAATGTTACAGATTTTGCATCTAAAGGGCTCCGCACACTGGCGACTAAAATAGGGGCGACTACCGATGCGACTACTACGTCGCCTGCAATAATTACCTTTTAGGTCGATCAGTGATGTTATCCACGACATCACTGACCTTCCAAATAAGCATTTGTCGCAAACGAGTCAACAAAAACTAAAAAAACTAAAAATATGTTCAGTCGCCTCTGTGGTCGCAAGGGCGGTCGCCTAGAAAATCGCTCGAAAAATCGCCAGTCTGCGGAGCCCTTTAGGTACATGATCTGCGTCGCCCTAGCGCAATGTGTGACAATGCAATGTGGGTTTTAAGGATGACGAAATGTCAATTACTAGTAATTTCCAATTAGGCCAAGATCGTTTCTGAAATATACCCCTGACACTGTTTTTAATATCCACCTACCGAATAGTCCAACATAAAAATATAACTGCACATCGCAAAACAAAAATAGTGCGCGGGTGGATATCTTAATGTCCATACGCTCCCATAGAGGGCAGCTAGTACAGGCACATTACGTGGGACTAGAAATCGAATCTAAGTCTTGCAGGGAAGGCAATGTCCGACGCTGCAGATAACGTAAATGGTACATGAGACCTGCGTGGTATAAAGTAAAAACTTAAGTCAACTTAAATTAACTTTCTTCACATATCGCATCCAAGAAAAAAACTAACGATGGCAGACAATATTATATTGCATTATCTGTGAATCACCCGCATGCCCACGCAACAATATTGTGTGTGTCTTGATTAAGGAGAAGTTGTCATTTCAATCGAAATTGTCACGAGGAATACATTATAAAAAGAGAAATTGCTTTTTTAACACCAACGCAATTATAGCAAGGTGCATGTTGGGTGCAATGATTTAACTTCAGTCTATCTGCTGAATCAAGTACATTAAGCGGCGCTGCCATGAAAAGACGGAGCAAGATCTTAGGTATTAGGGAGGTTTAGGAATCAAACGATAAACGCAAACTTTACGACTCCACAACGTTATTTTTCATAATACACATTAACCAGATTTTATACTGCGTTTTCGGTACAAAAATAACGTAGTCGTTAACGTTTACATTTATTGTTTGATTTCTAAACCTCCCTAATATACCGATTACATCTGACGGTACCCTCTCTAACCACACCGTAAAGGAAGAGGGCAACGCAACCCACAACAAAGGGGACCCCACGCTGGCACACTCCGCACCAAAAGACATACGCAGAGGGGCAAAACCTATCGACAGTAAAGGAAACTACTGCACTAGGAACCTGTATCCCTAATAATAGAAAATTGTTCAACGTCCAGTTGCCACAATCCTTTTAAGATGGTTTGTCATTCCTTTACGCCAACAGCTATAAGAAAGACAGCTGTATAACTTAAGGCCTGTCTACACGATCATACATTTGTTCAAAACATCATCATACATTTGTATGATGATGTTCATGGACAGATATTTGATTGTGTAGGCTGTTTTCCCAACAAACTTGAACAGCAACCAACATGTATGATGATGTTCAAATTTGTGTGATGATGTTCAGGACAAAATGTACGATCGTGTGGACTGTTTTCCCAACAAACCTGAACATGTATGATGATGTTCAAATTTTTAGCTGCATGTTTCATCTTGCCAATGCAAAA
>NMRB01001217.1:120975-141951 GCA_002633025.1 Notospermus geniculatus
TATTATTTCTTTGAGAACTCACAACATCACATAGCCGGCTACAACTTTACTGATACCGTAATCATCTTAGCTGCCTGAGGAAAGCAGGAAACGTCAAATCACATAGTCTACAGATCGAACGGTGCGATAGTGTCACGCCTTATCTCGGCGACGGTCTGTTCGAAAAGTATGACAATTTTTTTACGTTCCCTGGTTCGTATGGCCATCAACGGAAAAAGCCGACGGTTCGATATCAAATCGAAGAAGGGCTCGACAGTTAACGATTTCCAAACAGTGCGTCGTTATTTACGGTCAATTTCAAGACAATTTTCAGCTCAGGGTCAAATTCAAAGATTTTCCCTGAAAGGGGGTTGTTTGGACCCCGACCACCCCGCTACGCCTACATGTATGTATTCGAAGGTGAAAGAGGGGGTATTTGGTCGAGAATGAACGTTACAAAGAGCGCTAACCGATGTGAAAAGGCAGTCGGACTGGCTCGATGGAGTCGGAAATGTCGCACATCGGATGTGGTTTATTTCTAAATTTGATCGCATCAGGGACAGACGCTTACAGAGAGTGACTTGCTGAGTCCGGTGGGGTGATGAATTACCCCATGCGGTCAGCAAAACGCAGAATATTTCTTTCGACAGCAAATTGCTCCATGTTTGAAATCGGTCTGACTCAGATCGACGGGAGATGGCGAGTAGCGCCGTGTGAAAAGTTATTGTAGTGGTTTGACTGAGCCATACTGTCTGACACTTCTGACCACATGGCCATACCGAGAGACACTCCATCTGCCCCCAAAACACAATCGATTTACCCACATTTTTTCACTCGGGTAAAAGCACGACGTTTGCAGGCCGAGTGCCTCTATGGAAATTACAACTCTATTTGGACAAAACCCAAAACACAAACCTGATTATCAGATATTTATCTACTGATTCAGGGAGTAATGTCGACACGTCGAATGCAAACACACAAAATTGACGATAAAATCAGAATCGCATTCGTTGAAAAATAAACCAAACTGCGAACTTAACCGAAAACCCAACTTAGATTTCTTCCGAAATAATACGGAACGTCATTTTGGTTCGGAAAGCCAACGACAAAGAATGGAGATTTTCAATTTCGTGCTGGTTTCATATCAAGTCAGTTTAAAATAGAACAATAAAAAAATCCTGATCCTGATACCTTCAAGCTGTTCGGTAATCGGATATCAAGTGTTGACTTTCGCGAAACTCGGTAACTGACGTCTATTTTCTTTTTAATACTCCGTCAACCTTCCTGCAATCATGCGAATTTCAACCCCATCAAAATTGTAATCAAAATTCATTGTATCATAATCTGTTTAGTTACAAAGATGCGGAAGATTGGCTTTAACATATTCATGCTGCATTAAAATATCAGCTAATTTATTTCTCTGCAACAATGTCTAGGAAAATAATTGAGTCAGTATGAATGACTGGAAAAGTCTAAAATCCACTATTTTCTCCTTAAATTTTGGTTATTGACGTGTAAAGCCGGAAAGATTACCAACAGCGGATTTTGCCGAAAGATAAAGAATACAACTACATGTATGAGGAGAAAACGCGCCATCTATTAACTACTTCAGGAATTTAACTTTCTACGAATTTCAAGTAACCAGAAAGTGCACTGGAAGACTCTACGTAACGTGAACCAAATGTACTTCGATGATCGATTCCAAACTTCCTGGCCCAACCCTCAATACCGACCGCCCAGAGTAAAGCATTTCGTGTCAAACAACTCGTTATCAATTGTAACATTCTACACTCGCCTTCATTTTACCAACATATCGGTTTTGTTTCCACTTATTGACAACCTAACACCCAATATCGTCTGCTTGCGTCAAGCTTCAACAGAAAACGTTATCCTCCTAATATACATCGATGTCCTATTGAAGATCGTCTAAGCGTTTGCTAATAAATATCCATTTCGCTAGAAACTGTAGACATTTAACTATTTTAGTACGAAAGCCGTATCCAATTTCGAAAAAGCGAATCAAGTGTTCCATCGATATTTGAATGATCGATATCGGGAAAACTTCATTATTTTGAAAACGATAATATGACGATAATGGCCTTTTTATCCTGAATGTTATTGATATAATCATAGTAGCCTAGAACTATTTAATAAATTTTATTTATTGCCTCAATATATGTGAACGCTGCAAGGGCATATCCAAATATTATTTGAACGCAAGCTAGTAATACTGCCGACTATGAATTATACATTTGATTTTAATGCAGCCATGTTTGATTAAGAACTGAAAAAGAATGAGATACGCCTAAAATTCAACTGTATAACAACAAAGACAATAGCAATAATATTGATAAAAAACGCCGGTGAATCGGCCGGTACAGCACGCCGTTGAGCTCTATACTTGTCAACATACTTCGTGTTAAGACCTTTTCACTTCTCTGCCATGTTTATTTCTTTATTAAATGTCATGTACGTCATAGGCCTATCCTGCAGGGATGCACGGATGAGGTGGGGTAGTGGCCATTTACCCTGATCCTACATGTACGAGTCCAAGAACACACTGCGATGTACAACAATGCACTATGCGGCCAGGGTCGTCTGGGACCGGCCTCCACACACCATGTCACAAAATTAGAGGATGCCACCACTTGACTGGCACCTCGGTGGAAGACACACTGCAAATGCACTAGGCCTATGACAAAATATTCTATGGGGCCCGGGTCGTCTTGGACCGGCCTCGCACATCATGTCACAAAATCAGGGGATGCATTGCCTTGGGGACAGCATGCTCTCTAAGGCCAGGGCCATCTGGGACCGGCCGCTCCATGTGTCATAGAATTTAAAGGAGCACGGTATTGGATCTCAAATGCGTTATTTGACTGCCGACGTAGAGGGAGCCACCTAGCGGCAGTAAGACGAACTACAAAAATGCATTACAGAATGTACGCAGTAATTCAGGTCATTCGCCGAAACGTAGTTAGACCCTCGGGTTGGAGAGTGGCGCGGTAGCGCCGGCTGTCGAGAAAAAGTGGCAATACCGTGCTCCTTTAACTAATCACCTAAATGGCATGGCAGGTCAAACACGCGCCCCAATGCTCTAGACAACACATGCTCTGTGGGGCCAGAGTCGTAGATAGTGCGGCCTCCGCCATAGATAGTCCTACATATTGTAACTCGTTTGGATATTGGCTTCGATGAAGCATCGGCCTTCGTGATATTTTCTTCCTGAACCTACAGGTCTACTCTCTCCATATTCCTTTGTTTACAAACACTTGGCCTAATTTACACGTACATGTATGAACGTACATGTACGTGTACGTGTACGTATAAACGGTAGGAGTGAACACAGAACAGAAGGGTCCACAAATTAGGCAACGGTTTTTTGTGGACTGGCATTTGGTATAGAAAATCTTATAAATTTGCAAACTGTCATAGGCAGAAATGTGGAGCAACCACCTTCAAAGTTGAAATTTCACTTGTACTGCTTCTTAGTGGCATTCTTTAAGAGATCACACGTGACAAGACAACACGTTGCACCCAGGCGCCAATCCAGGTTACTTCGACTTACACTTACAGTGAAATTATCATTGATCATGATGAGACTGAGCTACAAATCAATTGATTATCTCAAAGGAAACACCTAATTATACCCTCCCATAACGTGTCTGATGACAAGATCATAGGAGCGCAATGTTCGGAAGAGTGTGATTAATAATCATTTGTTTGTCTTTATGGTAATAAACAGTACATAAAAACTGGGGATTTCTTGTGATTTTGCCTGATGACTTTCATATCAATAATTAATTACTAGTCGGTATGTGCTACTAATTTTGCTTCATCTTTATTTGCTTTTCTGGTTCAGGATGTTTTCTTGACGAAAAAAAATCATTACAAACACGTATATTATATTTACTTAAAAACTACAAGTGCAACCTGAATACAAAATGAGGGATTGGTGTTAGCGCCATGCAGATTCTCCATGCGGATGCAGTGATAAAAATAAAGAATTGTTTTTAACCACGAGCGTTGTCAGTTAATGTCATATTATAAGATTAAAGAACATTAAGTTAATGTCAAAGGCCATGAAAACAAAATCGAAGATGGCCAGAATGTTTTCAAGGCGTCTTTAACAGATCTAATGTATCTGTAGACAATATGAACCAACAGAACAACATAAGCAGCTGAATGTGCAAAGAACGAAGCGGCATCAAAGTTGGAAAGTAACCAACACAGTAAGCCACAACGGAATGGTGCCAGACCCAGAGATGTGAAGTTCTTTAGCCAGCAAGGAAGAAAGGCTACATTAGGCTTGCGTTGAAACATGTAAATGATTGGAAAGAATGACTGAGAAGGAAAGTGACTGACATATAATGGTGAGTGGGAAAAGCTAGTCCATTCTTCGCAGTTATCTGCACGTCATTGAGGTTTCGCAAATCTGACGAAAAACGAAGTACGAAATACGAAATTGGACTTCATTTCCATGACGTAATGTATTTCAGGAGATGGTTGGTACCGCAAATATCGCCTGCTGCAAGAGCGTCTTTTAGCGTACATGTATTAGCCTACGTTAATCCGAAAGAGTTATGGTGTATCGTGAATTTATGAATTTCCACTTCGTATGTACGAAGTGGAAACGAAAGATAAATTTCAAAGTTTACTATACACCATAACTCTTTCGGTTTAACGTAATACGCTAAAAGACGCTCTTGCAGCAGGCGATATTTGTGGTACCAACCATCTCCTGAAATACATTACGTCATGGAAGTGAAGTCCAATAGGAGCAGTCAGCCGCGCATATTGCTAACAGATGGCAGCACAGTCTTAGCGGACCAAATGTACAGGAAATCTATTATGATCGCTGCTCGATCGATAATGACTGGGTCCGCTAGATGCATTGAATTGGGCCCTAGTGACACCTAGTGGTCAACTCGCTGACAGCTCCTATTTCGTACTTCGTACTTCGTTTTTCGTCAGATTTGCGAAACCTCACTATTGTTGGTGTCTGAACCACCCAGATTGGTGATCAAAATCGCTCCTGTACAAGCTAGACCGTTGTGGCTTTGAGGCTACGTTTGGAAAGTGTGCTAAGAGTAGCGAACAGTGACAGCTGACAAAAAGATGTTGTTCCTGAAAGAAAGAACTCTGAAAGAAAGAACCTGAAAAGCATGCGCACAATTCGTGCTCGCTCTCCCAACGATGTGTAACCTTGTAACGATAAAAATGACTTTGAATGTCACTGTTTACTTAATCTCACTGATGATGAGTTCTGTTAGAAATAATCAATTTCACGACCTTATATACAACTTTTGATATCAAGTCTCTTAATTCATATCCCTTACTTCACGCCTATTCAGATTAAGTTACTAGACAGAACGGGCCATTTTGAAAGGGCGTGGTGAAGCTTCTAACCGACACGCAGCACACTCAAAAACTTTCATTTTGCAACCTCGCTACACCTATAATTATGGGAAGGTTTATTTACAAAGAATTAATGCGTAACATGACATCTTTGAGATGCGAAATACCCATCACATGACTTGATATTAGCTTCTTATTTTGGACCAGGATGTGTTCCAGAAATTGGGTGTGGCTCGGCCCAGACTTCAAAATGACAGACAAAGTAATCACCGTATTTAATCCGCTCTTTCTTCAGCCCACAGATGCAAATCGAATTCAGCGTACAAGGCATTGATATTAAGCTCTAGATTTTAGAAAAATCGGTTAGATCTGTCTTTCAAACAGTTGTTTATAGATAGAACTCTCAATAAACAAACCATCTCTTTGTTTGATTGCCCGATAAATCAATTTCTTTAATGATATGATTTCATTCCATTATATCCCTTTCAGCAGCGGGGGCGGAAGGTCGATACCAAATAATATGATTTTTTTTTTCTTAAGAATAGAAGAGTTTTCTTTCATTATTGATTATTAGTATAAAAGTATGTGTTTGACTTGGTATAACCGATTTTCAACCCTCTCGACTTTAACTGAGATGACATCTATTATTCGGCGAGTGAACAACCTGATGAAATGGTCCAGGGATCATGTGCTCACCTGGTGTAAATGTACAGGTTGTCTAGATAGGACTTCTCACCAGTTTCTAGTTTGTTCATGAGATAGTGACAAAAGTCTTCTTTTATTATGGCCGACTGGCAGCCAAATGAAGTTAAACTGGGCCAACATTTGGTGTACATAGAACGGGCTAAATTAACGAATGACTGCATGTTGGCGATTTATAACTAGCGTTTTCCACCTCTCCAACTCCGAACAAGCTGGGTGGGAGACCCGACAAAAGGCTAATTACCACAACTAAAACGTGACGAAGCCCCGATATGTGATCACCAATTCTGTGGCAAACTGGACAATTTTTACGGCAAGATTATCGACGAGATCGAGGTTCAACTACCCAAAAACTGGTAGAGAAGACTTTTTGAGTACGCCTTAGAGGTTGCAGATGGCAGCACCATACAAAGGGTTAAATGTAGGCCCTACTTGAGAGGTTAGACATTGGGAAAAAAATCTTAATCACCATGGTCACACATCAAGATTTTTCACCAACAGCATGATTGCGTACATGTACGCGAACGTGGCAAAAGCTTTTTCATGTACATGTATGTAGGCCTACCGTTCACGCCGCGCGGCCTATGAACCCGATGTGAAGAAGGAGAATGCCTCGAGTATGATATTATAAAGGAAGTGGTTATTTGGCAAGCAAATGCTTGCCGAATTACAGAAATTTGGTCTTAGATGGCAAGCATACAATAATGAATATTAATTAGACCCCATTAATTATGCAAACAGAAGATGAAGATGGCGTCCTCCGACTCGCCGTCGCAGCCCTCGCCAAAAGGCATCGAAAAGTTGCGATTGGGAGTAGGCTATGCCTCCAACGAAGATTTTAAGACGGCGTTAAAGGCATCGAACTGTTTATTTGCACAGTTACCTGCTGTGTATGCAGTAAGCGTATAGTCTTGGATGCACGTCTAGCTCATTAATTATGCAGCGCTCCCAGAGCAGCTGGCAGGGCAGAAAATATCGTTTAGTGGAGGGGGCCTTGCGGAAAGGAGCCACCTACAAGCGATTTTCAGAAGAAAGTGGTTATTTATCGACCCTGGTTTGCCAAACAGTACGCCAAGTTTGGCTTAAAACGACGAGTTACCTGCATTGTCCTGAACCAGTTAATAAATTCCCACCGCATATCTGCAGCCAGTTGATTAGCGCAGTGCAAAGAGTGATGGGCCAGCAACCCCAATGTCGCGGGTTCGAAACTTGCGTGATCACACTCGTGATTTTTTTTCTTTTTTTTTTTTTTCTTGGTTTTTTCCTTGGCATATCAAGAAGAAACGTCTTATGTTTTTGTACAAAAATAGATGCGAACACAGTGGAAGGTGCCAACAAACGACTGCCGGATGGTGGCCTCATTGGCCACAGTAGTCAATGCTCCGTACTACGCCATAGGTGAGGGTGCCATTGACAAGAATATTGTTGTTTGGGTTCCGTTAAGTAAGTTCAAGATAAAAAAATACTACCGCTCCCTCCCGTGCCTAAAATTCAGCGCCGTGCCTCTCAAATTTTCCGTCCATAAGGTACAACATGGACATGAGGTTTTTTACTCTGCTGTGCCCCCCCCCCCCGATCTCCCTTGGCTCTTGCTTGCACCTGGATAGGTTATAACTTCCTCCAAGGTTAATATAACAAACAAATGGCATATTTGCTTGCCCAATAGCCAAACGTGCTGAATAATATGGCAAGCACATATCCTGATTAATATTCATTAGGGGCGTGACATGCTTGCCAAATAGGGACATTTTTCAGCATTAGATGGCAAGCATGCTTGCTAAATAAGGACGAAAAAGGGAACTGCTCGGCAAGCATGCTTGCCAAATAAACCCGGCCTATTATAAATGCCGCTTTATTGTGTGGCAGACACTTAAAATTGTCACAAACTTTTGTTGGGGGCATTGGCAAACGGGGGCACAGTGAAAAAATATTACGATGGGATGCCATTTTCATTTCAATTTTTAACCACTAGTGACACCTATTGAGGTAATGGGCTATGGTCCCCATTATTACTACATGAAATCAACTGACATTGTTGCCTGTCCTTTCATTCAAGTGAAGCCAATTGGGTTACACGTGTAATTTGATCTTTAAAATCCGTAGCAGGTCTTCGTCTGACAGGATCAGTGACCAAACCCCCTTGGCAAACGCCATGAACCCGTAATCCAGTTATAGTGGTTACCATCGCCAAGCCATCTCCCTTCGCAGCTTTTCCCGCTGGAGGCTTGCGAAGCAACTTCCTTATTCAATTAGGTAGGTTGATGGTGTATGATACCCTGTGCTTTAAATTCGGCCATTTTCCTATGCCTGGGTAAGCCGCAATGCACATGGTCATAATAGGCCTATGTATATGAAATGTGCATACACACTGGATGATACCTCTCAATTAAGGACTTACCCGCTTGCGTAAAATCGGGGCATCCTTCATCTTCCACTTCATCGAGGAATGTTCCTTCATCTCATCAACCATGGCATGATATGGTGTCGGCTAGCAGGCTATCATTTCCATCAGGGGACGTGCAGGCCCTACACACTACATAGGCCTACCCTGGGACAAGCCCAGTGCAGCCTGCCTTTCAGAACAGGCGGTAAGCTTACGTGTATGAATGAGATTGACAACAGTTCAAAACTGGCGACGAAATGGCAAAGTTCTATCTAAGTCGCTTTCTCGCCTCTCTTGATGGAAGTTATACTTCATGACCCACGAGAGACCGCCTTCATGACAAATCGTACTACGCGCGCTCCACCCGCATCGGCTCAATCTTCCACACACGTCCATCTCGCTCGGCCTCTCTTCTAAAAATAACCTCATAATTGGTCTGCGGTATCGAGTTACCGTTCCGATCACACGGCTACGTCAATTCAAGGCCACGCTCAATTGAAGCGGCCTATCCACGTGCAATATTATTGCACAATATGAGGATCAAAATGGGCAATATTATTGCCAATCTTTCTCCCATCCATTATGCCAGAAGCACATGACACCCATCATTGGGCCCCATATTGTGCAATAACATTGTACCGTGGAAAAACCGCTTTAGCCTACATGCTGTTTCGAGACGTCCATTGCGTGGAAGGCCAATAGATAATTTTAGATCTCCTACGAAAAACGTAAACGTAAACAATGATGATACGTCACTGTCTTCATCTTCGACCTGTTGTTTCTTTGTCTGCATGTTAATTTAGGCGATATGCATCTGTAGGCGAAAACGGGATTGCTGTGAGCGCTACATTGACTGGCCTAAATACGTCCTTTGTTATAGGCCTAGTGTTTTTCCTATCGTTCTGGCCAAAGGTAGGCCTACTTATGCCGGCCTATACACACGACCCCCGATCCAATTTTTCATCCAATTTTTTGGAAATTCAGATTCAGGTATGATGAAATCTAATGTTCCCGATACCAGATGTCCGCTTCTTTTGTACAGGGGACATCTCGTGACAGAAGTTCCTGTCTGTTAGTGTCCGGTCTATTGTAGCTGCCGCTTATTCCGTCAGAATCTTTTGGTGGGGGACATCTCATATCGGGGTACATGACATTCTACTACACCGGGTGGAAAGCGCGGGAAAACGTTGTCAGTTGTGGCAAACGCGGGAAAGCTGCGAACTGGCAAACGCGGGAAAGCGCTGTGGTGGCAAGCGCGGGAAAGCGCTGTAGTAGCAAGCGCGGAAAAGCGCTGTAGTGGCAAGCGCTGCAGTAGTGGCAAGCGCCAACGAACATAGGTCTTGTACAAGGTCATTGCATGGTGCATGAAAGGTGCATGATGAGAATTGTCAGGGTACGCATCCGGTCATCAAAATAACGCTGAATTTTAGAACGTTCAACGTTTCTTAACTTCAGGTGACCAGAGAGAGGCCCAGGGGGAAACGGGCAACCAAGATTTCGCGAATCAACTTAAAAAAGGTACTGCACAGTGATGGGAGGTTACGCTGTGACGTCATTATTCTACATGTGTACATTAAGGCCGCTGAAATTTTAACATTTCGAAGATCTCAGCGGTTTTAATGGATGGTTTTAGTACATACGCTGGGTCTCAACATCAAAACACAGAAAACATCAAGCTAAGACTACGCACCCACTGCATCATGACGGGATAGGTGACGGTTTGCTTTGTACGGTATGCGCAATTCAGCCTTCAGCAGCACCAACACACACAACAGGGTGTCCCGAAATGAAGGGTAACGGTTGAACCTTAAACTCTCTGTAGGTCAAATGTTTTACCGTACCGATCTGGCCTAAATTTCGCTTACGAAACTGACATGACGTTGCATTCCCGTCAGATGTGACGTATATCAAAATATTAAAAGGGACACTACAGGCAGCCTTCTCATAGGTATTGTGATGTGCTCATTACACCGATTGGTTGGCATAACAATCTAACTCTGACATGTATTGGAAGTAAAATACACTAAACATCAACATTTAAACCAAAATCTGTAGGTTGTCGGTCGCTAGCGCCACCTGTGATGAAGTGACGGCACTGCTATGCGCCTATTGCCTATAGGGTCCCTTTAATAAATTCCAAAGTTTCTGAAAAAGAGATAATTTGAACCGAACTTATTTTGGGACACCCTGTGCTTGGTCACGTGTTTCATTACACACGAGTCATCTCTGCGTCTGGCGTGGACTTCACGTGTAAAGCACGATTTACATTGGTGTCAAATTTAGTCTAATGTGTGTCTAATAATTGGTGTTTAAAGTTGACCGTGCCAGGAGTGGCTGGCTGGAATAAGGTTGGTATTGTATCTCACTGCTGAGGGAGCCTCTCACTCAAACTATTTTGATCGACATGTTGCTAAAATTTGGTTACACTCGGAGATGAACCGGGAAATGCAGCCGTCAGAATTGGTGAAGAACTTAGTTGTCATTCATTCACTATATGGCACGCCAAAGCGGAAATAATTGCAGAACATAGTCCTGCACAATGGGCATCCTAGCTACGATAGAGGGCAGCACACCGAAACTCGGTCCTATACAATGGACGCCTTTTGTGTGGGAAATTGATCAGGACCGAGTTGCCAGTTTCATTTCAATAGATTTAACCACTGGAGACACCTATTGAGCCAGTGAGCTAGGGTCCTCATTTTCCTCTGATATGTGAAAATTGCACAAGANCCCCCCCCCATATGTCTCGCTAGCCGAGTTTTATTTTCAATGGGCTTAAGCTCTACAAGAACCAAGTCCTGCGTTTATTTCCGCTTTGGCGTGCCATAACTTACCGTAAGCGACTATGAGATGCAAAGTGGGATGGGGATTTTTCTTAAAACTGCAATTTTCATTATTACGGGTGATGTTTTTGGTAATGGTCTCTTGCAAATATAAAGGAAACAAATGAAAGTAAGCACCCGGTATCATCGTAATGCAGTTTCTGCGATTTAGCAATACAGAGTTCGGTTTATCCGTGAGTTATGGGTGAGAGGCTTCCTTTAAATGTAACAATAAATGGTAGATAGAATCTATGTGCATAATATAACGGAGGAAGGAAAAACTTAGCTCAGAGACATATACGTATTGAAAACGTTCGCGAGAGTTCTGCTTATTTTTCTTGGTACTGCTTTTCCCTTTTGCCATTTTCCACCCATCGTTTAGTGCCTGGAAAGTAATGAGAACAAAATATCAAAATCTTCAGAAAAATGCATTAAAAAGACTGAGGAAAATAGCGCACAATGAAAGTCGTCTATATATAGATAAACAAAACGAACAGACATGATCGGCGTTTTTTTGCAAATTTTCTTCCTCCGGCGTCTTTATCCCTAAAATCTGTTAGAATTCTTTTGAGTCACTTGGTGTAATGAATACAGATATAAAATCATGAACTGCTTAAATGGCATTTTAGAAAGGTTTCCGAATAACTGACCCATTTTGGCTACTTTTTCTAGATTTCTTTCTAGAAACGTCGTGTTAAATAAATCTAGAACGAGTAGCCAAAAATTGGATTACATGTAGTTATATAAAATCGTCGGGTTTTTTTTCATAAAAGCAAGCAAATACGCCACTAATCGCAGTTTAGTTGTAAGGTGACAGTGGTCTGGCATTGCCGGTGGTCCAGCTTCTCCTGGCATTGCTGACCACACAGCAGGCTGGTTGATGATGTCTTCGAATCGCAGTCCTGCCACTGATCTTTTGATATGATGATGTTGGAGAGATAGATCATTCCAGACGGTAAAAGTTGTTACATCAGTGGCTCAAATATGTTAGATTAACACATTTTAACCCTACAATATCTACGCCTACTGGATCCGCGAACTAATGGCGTTAATTGAATGTTCGTCATCCTCCATAGCTGAAAGAACATCGCCATGGTAAGAGAATACGGAGAAATACCGGTATACATGAAAATGAACGTTTAACCCGCGGATCCAGCAGTGCCCATTTCGAGCTATGAATTTCCTGTATGTCGGTTTCTGTTCCTTATTTTTTAATCGCTACAATTTTTTCTCCTACCTTCTCACCCATCCAGCGGCAAAGGCAAACTGTAAGCCTATTTCTATGTGTTTCCTTTTCTCTGGATTGTTCTTAGATTGGTTCCCGATCTTATAGGTACATGTAAGATTATCTACTGATATCTCTGTCGCGCCAGTTGGCCATAATCACGTCCGAAAAGCAGCGATGGAAAACGCGGCATTGATTGGTGGAAAAACCATAATGCTCTTTTTTCGACCAATCAGCGCATTGGAAACAGATGATCGCGTGATTATGGCCGACAGGCGCAACCAATCAGCATTTAATCCCACTGGCGATAACGGGAACCAATCTAGGTTGTTCTGTCATGTACGCATGCGTATTGTGAATAGTATTTGTGATCACTGTCGCCTTTGGCCGAAATCTCTGAGGGATTCTTGGCTAAGAGCTCGCGTAATCGTTTCATGGACTCACCCTGGGTTGGTTCACACTTCGGTCATATATTTTGATCAGCACGGCAGCCACATACGACTAAAACCCAAACACCCTCCGATGTTTTGGGTCCATCTCTGTTCTCTTCATGCTCAACACAGAAGAAAAAAGCGCATCTTGAAAATAAACGTATATTCGCATGGGTAGACTATCAATTTGCATGGCCTCCTTCCCTGACTTCTCATCGAACCACGACGAACTTTTTTAATGAGGAAATAAGATAGCTGCCCATCAGAAATGGGTGGTTGGTGTTCCTTTAATTTGTTGGCGGACACCTCCAGAAAAACAAATCGCTTCACCACCCCTGTCCCAATCTTGCATCCGGTTATGGGACCAACTGATTGCCTAAAATCACGGCACCTTTCTTGCCACTATGCTTCAATAGGAGCAGTCAGCCGCGCATATTGCTAACAGATGGCAGCACACTCTTAGCGGACCACAGGAAATCTATTATGATCGCTGCTCGATCGATAATGACTGGGTCCGCTAGATGCATTGAATTGGGCCCTAGTGACACCTAGTGGTCAACTCGCTGACAGCTCCTATTGCAACTGTCCCACGTTCAGACGCACCATGGCACGATGACTAGGCCGAGTTTCCGTACGCCTGCATGAAGCCATATTATTTTTCTGTGCCATATTCATTCTCGAAATAGCATGAAATGGATCTTCTCTCATTTATGTCCTGTAGTTGCATGTAATAAATTCGTCGTTTTTCCCCTGAGCAATGCTGTGTTTTTCATATCAACTGTCAAATGTGCTTTTTTTACCAAATGTACTCGTCCTTCAAATAAAAATGGAAAAAAAGAAGGAAATCTATATGTCACTGCACATTTCTTTTCATACTCTTTTCCACGTTAAGAGGTCACTCCGAGTGACCACGACCAGATTTGAGGTACAGGATCTGCAGGTCAATGGACCAATCCTATGATCCATTGTGACTAGGCCCCGTATGCATAAAACATCTTAAGTGAAACATTTCCCTTAATTTTTTGTACCAAACAAAAGATTAAGGGAAAATTTTCACTTAAGATGTTTTATGCATATGGGCCCATATCATTGTGCCTCCAACAATGGCAGTGGCCCACTCTGACTTCCGACCTCTGAGAGTATTTCAACTGTGGGTTGGCTAAAGCGGCCCATACACGTTCAATATTATTGCACAATATGAGGATCAAAATGGACAATATTATTGCCAATCTTTCTTCCACCCATCATGCCAGAGGCACGTGCCCCTTTTTGGGTCCCATATTGTGCAATAATACTGATCGTGTCTGGGCCGCTTCTTTCAATATTAGGGAAACTGAACTAGAGTAGTTACTACATGCTCTTCAACCTTGTCCGGTTTTTCTTTGTGGGGTGAATCAGATAGCGGCTGAGCCCACATAGCTGACGAATGGGCGTTTGTACTTGCATCATACCGGAAGGCCTTACTGAGTATCTTCATTATTGCTGGTCATTTTGACCTGCTTTTTGCTCTTCCCCATGCTTTCCCATGATCAAAATGATAAGTATTCGGGCCATCCACTGGTCAGCTATGTGGGGGTCAGCTACTGTCTGGTTCACCCTGCAGTCTAACTTAAGAATTTACGATATTTTCCGGATTTTTCTTTGCATAATATTGAATATATAATTCTTCTTCTTCTTTCAGAATCAGTTAGTGATCAAATCCAAGATTTACTGGACCTCCTGAAAGCAAAGAGTGGAAAATAAGACGGACTCTGGTTAGGAAGATGTTGTAAATAGCACGAAGGATTAGGAATGACTTCGATTATTAAATAACGCCTGTAGTCTCAAGTAAACATGGCGGCACACTCTCGCAGTCTATCGCGAGATGCACTCACAATTTTGGACAGGTTTGAGCAGGATACAAAGGAGGCACTTTATTGTTTAAGTCCACAAGTAGATCTGTGTTGTTTTATTTCTGTTAGGATAAAAAATTTGTGAAAATCTTTGCTTGATTAATGTCGTTCTACCTTTGTTCCACTAACTCAGCCATTATGACAATAGCGTCGTCGGCAAAAAAATCGTGAGACACGACACCACCGAAATGAATATGCTTTCATTTTCGAGAAAAAAAATTGTATGCTTTGAGATCTGATCACCGTGCCCACGTCTTCTGTTTAATCAAACCTCTTCAACGCCAAATTTAGTTTCGTCCCCTTTTGAGGTGTAGGTTCATGTACAGGTTAGAGAAAAGCCAGTTCTCCGAGATGGCGGGGGACGCAGTGTTGGTCTGTAAATTAGACGAAGGATAGGAATGCTTTGAATGAAGTCGGAATTTTTACACGATGAAGAAAATTTGTACGAAGTGCTTACATTTGCTATGGTTTCCCTCTGATTTTCGCCCATTTTTACGTCAGCACGAGCAGATCGATGAACTACAAGAGTCATACATGTATAATCAAGCGAAACAGCGCGTGATGATAATTTTATTCTTGGTTACCAACACCCAATAGCAGCGCCACCTATTGATGTTAAAATACTTGTTGTTCTTTGACGTTTGATTGGTCCAGCTTCTGTGGTATTGATTCAGCTACATCGTATGTTATATTGCCCCTTTAAGCAAATCATCATTAAGGCGACCACTGCCCTTTTGATCACCGCTTTATAGCACAGGTCCTATCCAAACCTTAGAAGATGTGAAAAATAATTTTCGTCTTAGGCCTACGGACTTTTCAAAAAAGGCATTTTTTCGACATACAACTAGCCACAGTAAATGTTAAAATATGGCAAAAAGACACATCTTCTTGCCCGAGAAAATTCAAAATTCCTTTTGATTGTAATAAAAAAAGATGTTTCATCTAATTTTGTGATAATGTAGCGCGTCTGGAGTAATAAAGCACTTTTGTACAAGCCATTCATTTGTTGATGATTTTTTTTCATTCTGTTTACGTGTTGCCAAATGAAGGACCAAAAATGAGGCAGAGACCACAGACACCGGACGGGTGTAACGTTTTTCAGTGTTCCCCATCTGCGAGTATTCCCCTCCTATTGTCTGATGGAATAAGCAGCGACTTGACCATAGGGGACACACAGAGAAACGTATCGATCTATCTGCCAGCGTTTCCCAAGCAATAAGGAGACACACTGACAAACAGAAACACTGGGTGAGGTCAAGTCTTTGAGTTAACCCAGAGTTAACACTAACTCTAACACTAACACCAGTGTTAACTCTGAAATTTGACCTCTCATCAAACTCCCGAGTTAACACTGGGTTAAATACGAGTTAACACTTTGGAGACTTCGTGTAGTGTTAACTCCGGGTTATCCTGGAGTTAACCTGAGCACTAGGTTTTGATTTGACAAAATTGTACTACAAAAAGCATTATGAGAACACTAATCCCTAGAGGTTAACTAAGAGTTAACACTTTTAGAGGTCAAGTGTCAGAGTTATTAGTCCATAACTCAGACACTTGACCTCACCCACTGGCAGATGTAATATCGGTGTAGTTTGACATGACGGTCCAATAGGGGAATACAGAGAAATCTGTCACTCTCGTTTAAGGGCGAGCCATCATTGCGAATTTTCATAGTGCTTCAATCCAGGCCCCTCTGAGAAAAGCAGTAAAGACACCCCCACTTGACTTTTGTTAAAGATGTGAAAAATAATTTTCGTCTTAGGCCTACGGACTTTTCAAAAAAGGCATTTTTTCGACATACAACTAGCCACAGTAAATGTTAAAATGGCAAAAAGACACATCTTCTTGACCGAGAAAATTCAAAATTCCTTTTGATTGTAATAAAAAAAGATGTTTCATCTAATTTTGTGATAATGTAGCGCGTCTGGAGTAATAAAGCACTTTTGTACAAGCCATTCATTTGTTGATGATTTCGTTTCATTCTGTTTACGTGTTGCCAAATGAAGAACCAAAAATGACGCAGAGACCACAGACACTGGTGTAACGTTTTTCAGTGTTCCCCATCTGCGAGTGCTCCCCTCCTACTAGTATTGTCTGACGGAATAATCAGCGACTTGACCATAGGGGACACACAGAGAAACGTATCGATCTATCTGCCAGCGTTTCCCAAGCAATAAGGAGACACACTGACAAACAGAAACATGGGTGAGGTCAAGTCTTTGAGTTAACCCAGAGTTAACACTAACTCTAACACTAACACCAGTGTTAACTCTGAAATTTGACCTCTCATCAAACTGCCGAGGTAACACTGGGTTAGATACGAGTTAACACTTTGGAGACTTCGTGTTAGTGTTAACTCCGGGTTATCCTGGAGTTAACCTGAGCACTAGGTTTTGATTTGACAAAATTGTACTACAAAAAGCATTATGATAACACTAATCCCTAGAGGTTAACTAAGAGTTAACACTTTTAGAGGTCAAGTGTCAGAGTTATTAGTCCATAACTCAGACACTTGACCTCACCCACTGGCAGATGTAATATCGGTGTAGTTTGACATGACGGTCCAATAGAGGAATACAGAGAAATCTGTCACTCTCGTTTAACAGTATACTCCATACAATATAAGGGGAAACACCGAAAAACGGGAACACCGTGGTTCTTAATACCCCCATCACACTGAAGTCGTTCTCAAAAAGGCCTGCCCCGTCCTAAAAAAATCGTAAAACGGGCTAGAACGTGTACCCTTGGCCAAATAATGCTTCGATGTGCTGGAGCACCCTTCCCATCCACGAAGTTCGTAAAAAGACTGTAAAACGTTGCCACTACGTCCACTCCGTTCGCACACAGTTTGAGCCCGTTCGGCAAAATTTTCAAGAACGTACTGAGAACTAGCTCAGTGTGATGGGGGTATAAAGAGCCTGTCACACTGAAGTAGTTCTCAAAACGTCCGGCCCCGTCCTAAAAAATCGTAAAACCGGCTAGAACGTGTAACCCTTGGCCAAATAATGCATTGATGTTCTGGAGCACCCTTCCCGTCCATGAAGTTCGTAAAAAGACTGTCGTAAAAAGTTATCACTACGTTCACTCCGTTCGCACACAGTTTGAGCCCGTTCGGCAAAATTTCCAAGAACGTACTTCGAACTAGCTCAGTGTGATTGGGGTATAACAGTACTATCACACTCAAGTAGTTCTCAAAACGTCCTGCCCCATCCTAAAAAATCGTAAAACAGGCTAGAACGTGTAACGTTGGCCAAATAATGCCTCGCGTTTTGGAGCACCCTTCCAGTCCGAGCCCGTCCATGAAGTTCGTAAAGACTGCAAAAAGTTTCCACACGTCCACTCCATTCGCACGCAGTTTGAGCCCGTTCGGCAACATTTTCAACGTACTGAGAACTATAAACTCAGTCTATGTGATGGGGGCACTACATCATGACCATTTCAGACGAACCACTAATACATTCCAACCCACTAACACCCGACCACACATTAAGTCCGATCCTACACCTACGCCTATCGGCAGTTAGTTACAAAACCGCCGATAGGCGCCAGCACAGACTTTCTGTGCGGTCGGCCCAGTTCAGTAGACTGCCGTACATGCGGCAGCGGTCATTTCAATGAACGCTATGAGCCTAGGCCCTACGTTGGCGCCTACATGTCGGCCTAAATACTGCCAGTATGAAGTTTATAGTAATAATCGATACGATACACACGTATTGGCTTCTGCGTATGATTTACATGACGGTCGACCTATGCCTGAACGCAGCTGTCAGCTGGCTGTGGTATGGTGATATCATCCTGGACCTGCTTCTGTCTAAGCATGTAGGCTACGGTACGTAGGCCTACATGTATATACATGTAGGCCATTATCCTAGTATCTCAAACGGTAGCAGGTGAAACGATGTCTGAGCACGACATACAACTTACCGAAGAAACAAACAGAAAGAACGAATTTGATGCAGCAAGAGTGGATACCAACATCTATGCGACCGTGCACCCGGCCGTGGACCAGGGATCGGTGACAGAGCTACCGCCAAAAACCCTGAAGCATCACAAAAGGAAGATTTTGAAGAATCTTGCCGTGCTGAGTGTGGCTTGGTTGTTCCTGTTCACGGGATATGGCGCCATTCAAAACTTGCAGAGTAGTATCAACAAAGATGACGGTTTGGGTAAGTTTGGCATGAAGAATTCAGGGAGCAGATATTTTGGATGTTGTTACAGCTCAGAACATTTCTTGACACCGTTCTGAGCAGGCCAATGAATGATGATGGTTGTGTGGATCGAGTGTCTAAAGAGCAATTGGTTGAGTCCTCGTGTAGATCAGGAACCAGGACTAGTTATGAAATGATTTGCCAAGCGATAGGCCTAGTTGTCATCATCCGCAACGTCGTATTCAACTAATAGTTGACCAACAAAACTGCTTGTTGCCAGGCACAAAGGCAAGATATTTCTGGTGAAGAGGGACCATTTTTCTTCCAGGTACCGTCGGTCTCAGTGTCCTCTACGGCTCCCTTATCGTCTCTTGCATGTTTGTCTCACCCGTACTGGTCGACTCAATCGGCTACAAATGGACCATCATTGGCTCTATGGCATGTTACCTCCCATACATGGCGGCCAACTTCTACGCCAGCTGGTATACTCTCATTCCTACGGCGGTCGTCATTGGTCTTGGAGCGGCGCCGGTCTGGGCCGCAAAAGCCGCGTATCTCACAACAACTGGAAAGGAATATGCCAAGCTTACCAAAGAAACGGAGACGGCTGTCATCAGCAGATTTTTTGGGATTTTTTTCATGGCTTACCAATTGTGTAAGTTAAAAAGTGAAGTTTCTAGGTTCAAACTTAGGTTAACGATGTCCTTTTAATTTGTCGGTTCAAAACCACTTTATCAAAATATCAGAAGCATGCAGGTTCTTTCTAAACAGCTGAACAAACTCCTTGCCATACATGCCGCCTTTACGGGTAGATGATCCACGCAAATGTCTCGAATCTATCAAAGCCACACAACAACGTAAATCACAAAACAGCAGTGCCAAGAAGTGTATCAAAGCATTTTGGCTTTTGTTCCAGCTGAAGTCATCGGCAATTCAATCGCTTCAACAATCTTGACCGCCCCGAAAGTGGCTAGAAATCGTACAATCAATGAATCTGGTCTCATTGACGGCGATGTCCTTGCACAATGTGGAGCGACGTACTGTCAGGATCTCAGCAACAACACGAATCTGAAAAGGCCCGAGGACAAACAGGTATACCCATCCTGAGAACATCAGGGGTTCTTAGTGCTCACTCCCTTCGTCACCGTACACAAGGAGCGAGCACTCAGAACCCCTGATGTTCTCAGGATGGGTATAACGGGGCGACTGAATGAAGAATAAACGACGATGATCAGATGTAAATTTTGTGATCATGATGTCCTAGCAAGGGAATCTCTGAAATTCCATTCTTCGTTGGCATTCTCGATGCAAGATACCTGGTAGTCCTATATTTGTGTTTTGTTAACCCACACACCTCACTACAACATAAGCGACTTTACCTTGTTTATATATTTTGTTTGTATTTTCTTCTATTGTGTAGGCATTCAGATTTGGTTTTATCATGGATGATAACAATGGTTTTATTTGGTTCTATGGTGTGATAGTATGGTAAACGAGAAAATCCTGGCTGATTTTTAGTCTCGTGCCACCAGACTCTGCAGTTTTCAATTTTAGAGTCTGGTCCAGATGGTACATTTTGCTTGTAAAAACCATCATGGCGGACAATCTACCGCCGATGACGTAGAACACAATGCACAATCAAAGCAAAAAGCATTCAGCGTGCGAGTAAAACTGCAGTATTTGTACCCCTTGCTGTTAGGCCTACTGCACTTTTTATAGCATAATTCCCTCCCCAATCGAAAAAATATAAATATACTTGCCGGAAATTCCAATGAAAGACACTATAAATTGACTTGACAACACAAATTGAGGCGATTCACCTCACTAATTTTCACGCTTCAAGTTCTCTGGGCACCGCCATATTCCCCCTGCAGCCTACGTCACCAAATTTTGAAACTAGCCAATCAGCGAAGCTGACCTCATTTCAAATCATCGAAATGAGGTCACCAGGTCGCTGCAATGAGAATTTCGTTCCGTGCCAGACCCTCGGTCTGACGACCTCGGTGTATGACCGAGGGGCTGGTTGCGCGAGACTA